>JAJJMC010003761.1:655034-714012 GCA_023531435.1 Papaver californicum | reverse complement strand
CTGCCCCTCGGACTCCCCGTTGTATTCCGGCAAACAAATGATTCAAGACATATCAACAAAGTTGATTCAATTTGATTTATATGTTTATTTTGATTTATTTGACCCCGAGATTATTGATTCATCTATGAAAAATGTATCAATCTTGAAAGGAAGAAGTAATTTTATATGCTTACCTCATTTTTATTATGAAGTAGGTACTGGAGTTTTTTTTACTCATTTGTATGCTTACCTCCCACAGGAAAGCACTTTAAGAGTTGCAATCCGATCTTCTACACAATATTAGGGTAAACACCCTTGGTGCTTCATTGGACTATATTGGATGAGATTTTTTTTTCATTCCGTGTTGTTGTTAATAAATTTCCCTTGTGCTCTTATAGTTGCAGATTCCCTTTTGTGCTGTTGTTGGTTAGATTATGGGGAGACCAATGGAATTGAATTTTCAACTCTTCGAGATTGCTACACTATTTATTATCGTGCTAGTTGTTGCATTTATGCTACGGATTTTCCCCAGAACTTTAAATTTGGATGCATGTTTGAATGTCTGCATTGTCCCATATCGTTTGCATGTACTATAGACTATTGATTCGATTCAGTTATTTATGTCTCTGAATGTATGCATTGTTAATTTTCTTATTATCAATGTGTGAGATGCATAAAGCTTTTGATTATTAAGAGCATACAAATGTGAAGAGTGTTTTTTTTGTTGTTGTCCAGTTCAAATGTGAACCCATTTTTTCCACCCAGTTATGTTAAATCTTTGTCATAGAGGGTTTACAATCTTTACTAAAAGACCTCAAACCCACCTGCTCTTAAGTTATGGGCACAAATGGTGTACATTTTGATTAAGTCCCTTCAAAAATTAGTGATATTTGACTATATATTATATATGTCTTTGGTGTGTCGGTGATTAAATGAGAAAAATGGGCTTGTAAGTGTTAACAAAAGTAAAATGTGTGACTAATTAACTTGGAAATAAGGAAAGAGTACATGGATAGTGTGGACGCAAACTAATGCTGAGTTATTATAAGCTTGGTAGTTATCTATATTCCTATCTGTAGACCAGATAGTTTTTGTTGATTTTAGTGGTGAAAGTGCGGAAAATGAAAATGCTAAACAAGTCTGATTTAAACAGGCCACTGTTGTGACAATTAGAAAAATTGTTAATAATTTTGATTGTACAGATGAATATCTTTAAGGTATTTGTAATAGTTATTAAATGTGATCAACGATATTTTGATAGTTCATTACAAAAGTTTTCACTGAATTTGTGGCGCAATGGTAGCACGACTGACTCCATGTCAGATGATGCGTGTTCGATTCATGCCAAGTTCACTCATTTGTGTATCTTAAAGTTTTTTGTTCTTTTGATGCTTATTTTAATGTCAACTTGACATGTTGACTCCAGATTATGATGTCAACTTGGATCGTTGACACCAGATTTTGGTGTCAACTTGGATTGTTGACACCAGATTATAATATTAACTTTGGTTGTTGACACATAATCTGGACCTCTTATTTGTGAAATTCAAATTTTTGCTATCAACTTTGGTTGTTGACATCAGATTTAGGTATCTACTTTGGTTGTTGACAGCAGCTTTCATTATCAACTATGTAATTGTTGACATCATAATTGGATCTAACTTATTTTTGAATTTTCAACTTTGGTATCAACTTGGGTTGTTGACACCAGATTTATGATGTCAACTTTGATTGTTGACACCAGATTTATGATGTCAACTTTGATTGTTGACACCAGATTTTGGTATTAATTTGGTTTGTTTGACACTAGATTATGATATCAAATTCGGTTGTTGACACCAGATTTTTGTGTCAACTTCGGTTGTTGACACCATAATCTGGACCTAACTTACTTCTGAATAATGTTGGTATCAACTTGGGTTGTGGACACCAGATTATGATGTCAACTTCGGTTGTTGACACCATATTTTGGTATCAAGTTGGCTGGTGGCGACGGAGTTGGAGGTAGCGGTGGTCGAACGGTGGTGGTGGTTGTAGTGGAATGTTGGTGGTGGTGGAGAAAGAAATTTGTTTTTTTTTTAAATGAAGAAAAATGTCATGTGTAATATATTAGGAAAAAAGTTATATAAAGGAGGGCATTAAGGTAATCAATCTTTAGATAAGGTTTCTAGAAGGTGGGGGGTATATTTAAAATGTGATAAGGGTATTTATAAATGGGTCAAAATCTGGGAAAATTTAATTAATATATCCTACAAAAAATATATGTTGTCAATGGGAATTGAACCTTGGTTGTTTGGGTGTATAACAAATAAGTGACCAATAAGCCAGCAAGTTAACTTTTGTTAATATTTATATCTTAAGTAATATATTAATGTAGTACTTGAATTATGATAATATTAAACCAATATTATCATGATTTTTTTAGTGATTAAAGTCTCCCAAATGCAAACTTTATAACCAAATATCTATTATGGTTGAATTTTCTATTTTATAATATAAAAATCGTGATCAAAATTTCTTTAAGATCTATGTAATGATCATAATTTATAATCTTTTGCATCACCATTATAATAAAAAATTTATCGTCTTAATAGTTCTTATCGTCATAGTTATATAAATATTCCTCATATTAACTATAATTATCTTGATGATCAAGTTTATCATAAAGATTGTCGTTACATAACCCTTTAACATATCACAACTATACAATCAGTGATTTTATCATCTTACTTCATCAAAAACAATCATTTTCATAAATTTTGATAATAATTATGTATAACGTCCATTTAAGAAAGAATATATTTCTTACTTGAAATATCTTGGTTAATAAATATTTGTCATGTCAATTTAAGAAAGAATATATTTTGTTATTTGGAATATCTTGGTTAATGAATATATTTATTAGGTTATTAATATTTATATTTTTGTTATAAAACTTAAACAAACATGATAACTTGTTCAAATGGTTAGCAACATCTATGAGAATTATTGAATAATGAAATGTCCCAACATCGAATCTTGTCAACAACAATATTTTTTAAACACAAAATAAAAGTTTACAGGCTAGCCTGGTCCAGTCCGAAGCAGTCCTGGCTCAGGCTGGGGCTGGGCTCATTTAAAGGCATCTTAAGTCAGGCCAGGCCGTCCTGTTTAGTTGACGGGCAACTATCAATTTTCAAGAGTAACACGTTCAAAAAAAGTATGGACAAATGTGCCCAAAGCACGGGCACAAATCTAATATTTTTGAAATAAAATATTAAAAAATCTGAAAACCAAATAAAAAATTTGGATAAATGCTTTTCTATTGACCTGGCTTAATTTTTCATAAAGTGTGGAGTGTGCGTGTCGGCACGTCACAACATGCTAAAATGTGTGCACATCATGGCACAAAACACAACCTGGCACATCACGACACAACACGATAGCTTAGTTTGTTGTGTCATGCTTGACTAATTGGCACACTGGCACAACACAATATGCGGCACGGATAAACACGAAACACGGTACAACATGCAACATAACACAACACGGTATAAGACATGGATAAACATAGCACGTGGCACGGTAAAGCGTAACTTTAGACCATTTTATTTTTATATGTTATGCTGACTAATTTCAATGACAGTATATATAATATTCAAATTTATTTAAATCATAAGCTTATTTTTAAGAAAAAAATTTATTAACATTATGCAATAAATAATACTCCCTCTATTTCAACAAAAGTGTTACTATCACTTTTTTTATTTTAGCCTATGTAAAAATCTGATTTGTTTTGCAAAATTTTTTGTAATTATCTTGAAAATTTATTAAATCACTCATTGTGCAAAAATTGAAAAATATTTTATTAAAAATATATAAAATAAGTGTGTCGGCATGGTACAACACGGTTATTCGTGTGCTTTTCCAGTGTGTCGTTCGAATGCAAGCAAAGAAGATTGAATGTTCGGCACAAAACCATTTTATGATTATTTTTTCGACTTTTATGACTAGATAGTGTATGTTTAGTTTGTTTCCATGTTATATTCATTTTTTCATTTTTTTTATTTCTATTTTATTAATACTTGTCCTTCAAGATATGTAATTGTATGCAGTTCAATCCCATTAATATCGGATTTTTCTCTTTTGGTTTTCAAAGTTGAAAAACCAAGTATTCATAGGAATCTATGTTGTTCTGATTTTTCTATACATGGGTAAGGAAGCTCATATTGTATCTAGAATGTTGAACGAGCACGTTAAGTGAATAGCTAGTTGCCAAGGAAACAACAAAAAGGATGAGATGATGATGGTGAAGCTGGAGAAAAACAAGAGGATGATGACGATGATGATGACAAAGGCGATAAAGACAAAATAGAGATACATTAGTGTTGATAGTAATCCACATCACTGTATCAGTAGTTTAATGGTTGATGATGGTGTGGTGGTTTGTCAGATATTGAGTAGACTCCCAGTAAAATCACTTATACGGTTCAAGTGCATTTTTAAACGTCGGAAATTAATTACTGAAGAAGATTTACACTTCATCAATTTACACCTTGGCCATTTAGAAACATGCCCGAGTGATGGGTTGTCAGCCAACCAAAATATTTCATATACTTTATACAATAACGAGTAGAGTAGCAAGTAGAGATTCATTCCCACAGAAAGCAGAAAATTGTTATGTGCTTTCGACTTCTTAGGTAATCGAGGGATTATTGAATTTCTAAACTAAAACTAAACTAAACTAAACTAAAAGGAAAGTGAATAAAGGTTGTGAATATAAATAGAAAAAATTGGTTAGAGGTTTCACCTTCTATCACCAAACATGTTCGTCGATCGATTAAAATCAACATCCACTCTCTCTTTATACCAATAATCTTAAAGTATCCCCACTTGGTGTAATACTTCGTTACGCCTCCATATGTCAACATATACTGCAATCGCTAATATCTGAAGTCTATTCCACCAAATAACCTAGTGCTTATCGATAAGAGATTCAAATTGAAGAAAATATTAATATCTATGAAACGAGTTATTCATAGGAAATATATCACATAATCGTGGAATATTCAACCTAGGCCAAGCTTTAATTATGACTTCTTTCACGATTCGCACCGCTAGTGATCACAAATTACTACTAGTTATTCAGGTTTCTTGATTAAATTATATAAGATTCCTAATTAGCTACAAATAAGTTATTAAGGGTATCTAATTCGCGATTTTAAACATACCCAAACAAAAAATCATAGCACATGAACACAATCACATAAATTTTATATGTAGTAAAACATAAACGATAAAAAAATATAATGAAAAGTAAAACTAACCATCCAAATTGATTCCCATGTTTGAACTTTCGATTACATCTCCAACCAATTGATGAATCAGCTACACACGGGTTTACTAAAACCCATGGAAAATATAAAAGAAAATAATAAAGAAGAAGAAGAAGAAGAGAAAATATCCTAGTTCCCCCTTTAAAGGGGTAAACCAAAATTTGCTCTCTATTCTGTAGAGAAGTTGGTAGAAAATTTTATCTAGGATCCCCTTTATATAGGATTTGGTAACCTCCTCTTGATGTCCATCCAACTAGGAAACCTAACCTCCTAAAAAATCCAACAAAACCCTATTTCTCACGTCCAAGGCAAGTCCAAAACGCAACTCTTTTTTCCCTTTCTGCGCAGGCCCAAAAGAGGCATTGTTTTGATCATAACTTCTTCTTCCAACCTTGGAATAACCTCATTATTTTTTTATTGGTTTCATATTTTTATTATCTAAAAGACGATAATAAGAACTCCTGGATTTGGACGGATTCTACTTGGTCTTTGGTCCTTCTCCATTAGTAGACTCCACTTTTTTAACACTTTTAAAGTTATTTCTACTTCTTTTTGTTGATTCACCTAACATGAGACATAAGATAGAAAACAAACATAAAAACAATAATAAATAATATAAGCATGGATTTGACACTCAAAACATGTAGATTATGCACCTATCAAATTCTCTCACACTTACCTTTTGCTAGTCCTCGAGCAAACTACCTAACTAAACTAAAGTACAACAACTCGTTTTTGTTGAAGTTAAGGTTCCCTCACACTTAGTCTTTTCTACACTTGGAAGTGTATAAAGAACATAGAATGCGGGAACTTTTATGGTTTCCTCTCGGTGAACCTGCACTGTGTTAGAATCAAACACATCTAGTGGTAGATAGTTACAAGTAAAATAATTCTTAAGGATTTCTGTAGCATATATACTCAACCCTAAGTGATCTAGCTCCTTAAAAATTGGAACAACCTTTTGGGGAACTATCTCCATTGGGGGAGGATCAAAAGATATATAGTTATTCAAAGGATTAGATAAACCTTTTATGTGATCCTCATCATGGGTATGCAATGAATCGTTTACCTTAGATGTGTCGTGGTCCTCTATCAAACTATTTGAAAGCCATTCTTTATCAGTTTTTGCTTCAATCGAAATCTCAACATCATTATAATATTTGGCAAGCTCAACTGGGTCTTCCACGAGGTCAATCAATTTTGTCTCTTTCTCAATCACCATCTCTTCAACACTCTCATCATTAAAATCAGAATCTCTCCTAGAAATTCTAGTTCATTGGTGCAAATTCTAAGATCATTTGCATGAGTTTCTTCCGAAGAAATAACCGGGTCTACCACTTGCAAATCAACTGGGCTAAACACATTGTAATCTGAACATTCTTTATAACATTGATCTGCGTTGGAGTACACTACCCCGTCTGGAATAATGGTTATGTTATACCAAGGATCCTCCTTTTGAATAGGCGAATGATCATTATAATGATCCGGAGTTGGCATAACTTCATCATCGTTGTAAGAACTTTTCAAAGGTTGCTCATCTTCATTATAGTCTTTATCCTTCTTAGGAATTTCAGAATCGTTTTAGTTTTGAGGCCATACTTCTTCCTCATCCCTATTTTTACCGAGTTGAGCAATTGGTTCGTATAGTTTCTCCAAATTCCTTTGAAGCTCTCTATGTGACTCTTCCCAATCATATTGTTGATGATGTATTTGTTGCAAATCATCTAAATTTCGACTGTGCTCATCTTGTTTTTGAATAAATTGCTCCATTATCCTTTGGATTTCATCTAACTTAGCAGAAGTAGAATCTGTAGCACTAGATAAACTATTAAAAACATAACTATCCTCCCATCCTTGTGATTTTTCACTTACATACCCACCATAAGGTTGTTGGTATGTATGAGAATAACCATAAGGTTCCGTAGGGTATTGGTCGTAACCAAAAGATTGGTTTTGATTATGCTCATGGTATGGTTGGTAGTGGTTATACCAATGAGATTGAAAACCATATTGATTACCACTATTATATGATTGATCTTGTGCACCGTACATGTTATTTCCGAATGGAAACATGACAACTCACAAGAATAAAAGATAACATCTAAACAAAAATCTAAAACCTAAAACAAAAATAACTAAAAGTGATACTTACAACCTGTTTTCAGAATTTTCCTCCCGCTTTTGACGAGCGGATAACACCTTCAACTAGCTGTTAAAACCTGAAAATACTAAAAAAAAAACGTGAAAATATTATAAACTACTAAAACAAGCTAAAACAAATAACAAATCAATTAACAACTGCTCCCCGGCAGCGGTGCCAAAATTTGATGCGTGTCGTAAGTGCAACTAATTAATCAAGATATTTTCCACTAATTAACTAGTAATATAGCGGTAGTAAGGATCGTTCCCACAAAGAGCTGTGTAATTGATAGGTTATTTAGATTAGCAATACTCTAATAAATACTGAAAAGGGAGGGTTTTTTTTTTCAAAATAATTAAAAAGAATAATAAGAAAGGAATATGATTAGGGAGTCATTCGTCGTTATCAAACGTTAATTGAATTAGTATACTTATTCATCTTCGTTAGAACCATTAATCACCAACTGTAGAATACCAGCTAGATCAGTGTTATCCCCAAAACTCCTTTCATCTTTGGATACGGAAGCTCTCGACTACCAGATTCTATCCAACTGAGCCACCAAGTAGTAGCTCACTCAAGGTGTAACCCAGTCAAACGCTTTAGGCTTTGTGAATTTAGATTGATCTCAGTAGTTAAACTCTTAGATCAAGGTCCACTTGCTGGTGTTGTCTTCACTCGCAATTGCTCCACAGAATCCCTCTGCAAGGTCTCGCGATCTCTATTTGCGTACGAGTCGATGGATGATTACTTATCTCATAACTCAATATTACCATTAAACTGATTAATAGATTAATCCAATTGATCACTTGAACAATATAGAAAATCAATTATAAACCCTAGATTTAGTGAAAACAAACGATAGTGATCAAAACTCGAAATAAATTTATATAACTAATAAATATTATGTCGGGGACATTAAAATTATCCTTAACCAATTAATTTTTAGCTACATATGATAATAAGGTTTATAAAAAATAAATATAAAGAAAACAAATTAAAAACTAAATCAAACCAAACAGTGAACCAGGCCCAGCTTGCTCCTATTGTACTGTTGGGCTCGGTGGTGTTGCTGTGAACGTAAGCAAAAGACGGCCTGGAGAGGCTGTGAAAGAAAATTTGGAGCTCCTCTCTCTGTTGGAAAGAGAATATAGGCGTGAGGGAGTTGTTACGAAGAGTATTCACGACCCTATTTATAGAGAGTAACCACCGCCACCTTTAGAGTTTTAAACTAAATAAAACTTTTCATAACCCACCGACCAACTGAATTCTAGCTCAAGTTACTGAGTTTGATTACAACTCAGATTCCTAGCCGCCTCTTCCAACTGAATTCTCCCAAGTAATGAATTTCGATAACAACCCAAGTTCCCTGTCCGTCTTAGATTTTAAACTCCTTCTATTTCTTCGCAACAATCACCAGCTCGATGGCTGCAAGCTCATCTATCTCAACTAGTTTATCGGTTCAGTTTTGGAGTACAACACGAAAGCAAACTCTAGTTCAATACCAACCAATTCCACGACAGCTTCATACCATGTGTTCAACTCGTACGTATTTGAGTTAACCTCTAACCATCTCCTATACTTCTTACGCACCCAACAGACCCCACTAGTTTTCATGGCAGTTGCACTTCATCTTCCATGTTTTCTTCGACTTCCACTAAACCAAGGCTCTGCATTTCTATTATTCTGTGTTTTCTTGCTAACTCGAACTCTTCTCTTCTATTCCATCACTGCAATTACTGAATTCAACCTCCTCCAGCTATTCACTGCCTATATCATCTCCTCGAGCTCGGCTCCATGATCTTTTTTAATCACCGAGAATCAGCTACCACAGACTTGAAACCACCTCTCAACCACCATCAAGAAAGCTCCTTTTAATCTCCTCCATCAATACCTTTGTAACCCCTGGAAGCAACCATTTATCACAGCAAAATCCATCTTCTTCTCTCTGTATTTCTCGATCTACAGCATCACAGACTCCATTACTGCATCACAGACTTACTCCGGTCACCATTCTGCCACTATCAACGGCCATCCAACACAGCTCACTGCCATTAAATTATCCACAGGTTCGTCAATTCCATCAACATCACTGCCATTAATGGCCGATAACCATCAACATTTCTAACTCTGTTTTGGCTTGAACTATCAACAGCATCACCATATGAACCACACAGACCCATCTCATCTTCTCCAAACTTCTCCATACGGCAGCAACATCTTTAATTTCTTCTCATTTGTTACTGTAATGGCAGAGGACAGTTCTTCTTCATATCTTTCATCAATCAGCATAAACTTCAATCGAACTGCCAATGGCAGCAACCATCAATTCTCTGTACTGTGTTTTATGCTCGAGCCCTAATTTTCTTACATTTTGAATTTGGGAAGATGGTGGCTGCCCCGAGAATAAGAGAAGATGCTCTTAGTGGTATTCAAAATGTGGCAGCCCTGAGTTAAACGATGGTGTCTTTATAAATTCCCTTGGAACATGTCTGCCCCCTAGCATACAATGGGTTGCCAATAGCAGTTTCTCTGGAAATGATCAATTTGCCCTTATTGAGTTATGGGGAACCGACAAGCCTAGCTCCTTGTTTTGCCCATAACTTCTTCATACGAAGTCGGAATGACTTCATTCTTTTGCCGTTGGATTAGACTCTTCGTCCTCTACGTGATGATGATAAGAAATCCTGGATTAGAGCAGTTTAAACTTGGTCTTGGGCCCTTCTTTCTTTGTAGCACTTTTTTTCTAACACAATTAAGTGTCGATTCACTTCTTTTGGATGATTTCACCTACTAAAAGATAAATAAACAAAAGCAAACATAATATACAATAATTCACAAGAAATCTAGTAAATAAATGCATGAAATTGACACTGTAAATATGTAAAATATTCACTTATCAACTACCAGTTGTTTTGTTATTGTTTAGTTTATGCAAGAAAAACGCATTTTCTAAAATACCCAGCTCTAATGTCCAAAAATAGAAGGTAACAGTCCAGACGCGTAGGTATGTCCGTAAAGTGTATCCAGTCTGGATATTAGCTTGGAGTAAAATTAAAAATCTAAGATCATCACGCGCAGTTTGTATACTAGAGTTAGTCAGTATTAGCTGAACAGAGTACACTGCAAATCCTTTTTTGTTTAACCTTTATAACACACCCTGTATAGTCTTTTTCTATACATCCAAGATTAGACAGAAAAGGCGACCTTTGATATAATATACGTTCCAATAAATAATATATTACAAGAATCAACTAAGGTATGATTAACTTACAAGTCCAAATACTTTAATAATAATAATTATTATAATACTGAATAAAGTAATAGATACAACACACAAGATTTTGTTAACGAGGAAAACTGCCTAGTAGACAAAAGGGACCTAGTCCAGTTTTGAATACTCTCAGAATTAAGACACTACACTCTTTCCTATAATGCAACCTCTTGTAGTTGAGACCGAATAAGCTAACCCCTAGTTACCCAGTTTCCTCAGTATCCCTTCCACTACACCAGACCCTAGTTATTATCACGTTTTTTTAATTTACAACGGATAAAGACGTTGTACCCTTTGCAACGGAAATATACATTTATTAGTGAGATGTTCGTTACTTTAATTACGAATTGTTAAAGTGAATATGCTCGGTTGATCCCACATTCGTTGGTACGTCAAGTCTATTGTCAAATTTAGATACCAAACTAATTCTTGATTTAGTCAACTGAACTCTAGCTTCGGACTAGAATATATTAGGTAGTAGAGTCTTAGTATCATCCCAGTTACTTGATAGACAGGTTTTCATGTCTTATTTGATCTTAATTTTTATATTGTTAGAACTGATTTGCGTACTTATATTGTGATTTTATTGTGTTTGTAGGCATTTTTAGAAAAATAAACATTTAGGAAAAATTGGCTCAAAAAGTTATAAAGGCACTAATGTAATTTTAAAGTGGTAAATAAAGATTCGTTACTCAGACTTGTGAAGATTGATTTTAAATATAATTTTTAAAACTAAAAATAAGAAAACTCAAATATTTTTTATAAGGTTGAGAGAAACTGAGGCTAGAATTCCACTATTTTCCAATTTCAAAGTGATAATAATTTTAATCATGCAATTAAAACATTTTAATTTGATTCTAAATCATTGCAAAAATAGATTTTCAAAACAACAACTGTATAACAAAAGCATGGAGCATCTAGGGACCTAATCCGAGGCATGCACCATCTAACGGAATCACAATTGCTTAAAAAAAATCTTTTAAATCAATTTTCAACCAAGGCAATTAATCATAAATAAATTGCATAAATTAATTAAATACATACCACATAATTGTTGGAAAAGTAGCTTCCTCCATAGCCTCAAAGAAGAAGTTTAGCTCCTCATAGTAATGGCAAAATCCTCAAAAATCATTATTTATTACTCAAAAATTGCTTACAAGGAGAATATGATTGCACACTGTCGATTAGATACGACTATAAGTGTTGCTGGAAACACTTCAGCCCGTAACAGAAAGTACTTTGAATGAATATGCAACAGAAATTGAAGATTCGTTGCTGTAACGGCCGTTGCGAAATGTTCTGTGTTCTTCAAGCTTCTTCAATGGCGGACAGCAGCAACAGTTTCAACTGTTCACTTTTTTCATGCTGTTCTCTTGATTCCGAGCAATTCTAAGCTTCCCCAATCTCCTCTCTCCCTAACCCAATTGTTATACATGCCTACATATACTAATTCAAGCTTCCAATCTCTCCAAAAACTCCCCAAAATTCCTTGAATTCATGAACAAAAGCTTTCCCAAAACATGAGCTTTCTTCCTGATTTCTTCCGATTCTTTCCTTGATTTGATTCTAAAAAGAGTAGAGATTGATATCTTTCCCTTTTCAATTCTTTCCCAACTTAATGTTTTTCCAAAAAACACAATTTTTCAAAAAAAAACACACTTTCCAAATTTGTGAGTTTCCGTGTTTTGTTCCTGCATGTGAAACACCTTTTGCTTTCCCGCCATAATTCTTCATTTGAAAACTTGGTGCCTTAATCCTTGGGTGCCTTTATAAATTAAGTGGGTGCCTTAATCCAAGTTGAGGTGCCTTTAACAATTCTCCAAAAATACCTAAAAAGCAATAAAAACCATAATAAGTACAAAAATTAAATACCAAAAATATATAAAATTGAGATTAAATCGGACACAAAAATGTGTCTATCAAGCACCTAGAATTGATAAAGGCGCCCGCGCAGTGGATAGGGGCACCTTCTTCTTCTTCACGGTTCAAACAACGTTTTGGCGGGAAATGAATTTTAAAAATTCAGAGTTTTTGGATTCGATTTGGGGGAGATTCAATCATTGGATTTGGTTGGGATGGACTTGTTAGGGATAAACAAAGTTGTTATGGGTGTTGAATCAATCAAAACAGAGCCCAATTGTCGAGTTGGAGTAAAACAGGGGAAGCAAGTTATTCACGGGATTTTTTTCTGTATTTTTGGGAAGTTTGCGTGTGGTTGTTGCATGGTTAACATCATCTGAGACGTGAAATCAACGTGTTGGAGTGTGTAAGCCACCAAAAGACGCGTGAATGAGATAAACAGGGAAATAATTCCTGAAACATAGAAAGAATAATACGAAAATATTTGGCATTTAATCGAGATTTGGAGGTGATGTTGAGTATATAAAGGGTGTTGGAGGTGATTAGAAAAAACAGAGAGTTTAAGCTTAGGAGACGAATAGAGGTAGAGAAAATAAATTCAGAAAACTGTTGTTGTTGCTGCATGAAGAACAGAGAATAGGCAACAGTATCTTCAACCAATCATCCACGGTTTCTTCATCTAATTACAACGGATATTTTGGCATCTGCAACGTTTATCTCCAGTTGTAATAATTTCTTCAACTCAACTACAACGGATATCTTAGCATCTGCAACGTTTATCTTCAGCCCTTCTCTGTAACAGTGAGTCTGTAACGCCTATAAATGTTGCAAACTCATTGTTTTCTTTGTTTTTCTCCCTTTTCATCATTCGTAAACATTTTGAGCCATGAACCATAATTTGAGCAAGTGATTAATATGAGGAGCTAAACCCCATCTCTGAGACGACGAAGGAAGCTATTTTTTCCAAAAATTATGTGGTAATATTTATTTAATTAATTTGTGCAATTCTTTTATGATTATTTTCCTTGGTTAACAATTGATTTAATGATTTTTATTAAACAATTGTGATTTCGTTTGATGCTACAAGCTTGGCCGAGGTTTTTGATGTTCCATGCTTTTGTTATACAATTGTTATTTTGAAAATCTACTTGTTGCAATATTTTATAATCAAATTAAATTTAAGAATTGTATAATTATAATTATTAAATTAAAATCACTTTAAAAATTAGAAAATAGTGGAATCTTAGCCTCAATTTACTCTCAATTTTGTTATCAATTTTATTTGAGTTTTGCTATTTTTAGTCTTAGAAACTAGATTTGAAAATAAATCTTCACAAGTCTTGAACGAACTTTTCTTACCACTATTACAAAACAATTATTACTCTTGAAGATTATATATCACACGAATACATCTTTGAAGAACTTCATTAGATGCTAGTAACTAAGTATTGTGAAATATTTCCATTTTATCTTTCTACCTATCGTAGAAAAGTACTCACCCTTTAGTGAGAATGACCCCTAAACTTGACAAGGTCCCCGTATTATAGAGGCAGATTCAATGAGCCAAGAATCACTCAGTTCCGTTGTATAATGAAGAAGTTATGAGTGAAATACTAAAGTTAGAAAACATGGCTAAAAGTTAAATACGAGACTAGGAGAGAGAAAATGATACAGAACTTTTAGTTTCATTAGGTTCGCGAACCTAACACAGTAGCTAAAGGTCTATTTAGTCAAGTTTTTGATGTTTCCTTTCCTTGGAAAGGCCGACTAATATTCCACACTGAATCTATTGCCATATTTGGCTAATTTCTAAGTTGTGTGATATTTTTGTTCTTTCCTAAACTAAATTTTATTTAATCTTATTTTATTAAGAGACAATTATAATTTAAGTACAATGGTTTAGTTGTTGGGTGATGTACCAGTGACCTAAGTTCGAAACTCGCCAACATCGGGGTAGGGGAATTTTTCTCTCTTTCTTTTCCTAGATACCTGGACTTGTAGGTATCATGCCTCTTCTTATAAATAAGGTTTTTAGAAAATAAAAAATAAAAAATTACAACATAAGTAAATACAATTTATGTTAGTAATTAATTATTTAATTAACTAAGCTAATATGGTATAACTATGGAAAATTAGAAGTTATCTTTGAAAGTTCTTACTTATGGTAATTAGTTGTAATGGAAAGATCAGAAAAAATTCATTCATTATAATCAAGATAAAGAGACATAAAGTACTTATATGACAGACTGAGAAGATAGAGTAAACGGTAACTAAAGAAACCGTTACCAACTGTCACACACTCACTAGAAGGTGATACAAGACCAATAGGACAGAGACACATGTACTCTGTTAGTGACAATTATCTTAACGGATATAAGAGGTAAAGGGAGTGTAAGAAAAGAGAGGACGAGCTGAAGAATAACATATATATCCCAATTACCCTCCCTCAAGGACTAGGGGCTTCAACACCTTGAGCTTGTGCTTCAGAAATTCAAACCTAGGAGTGGACAAAAATCATCCACTTGAGCAGTCGTAGATATATACTCAACATGCAGAGACTTGTTATGAACCATCTCCCTAAAAAAGTGAAAATTTATTGCTAACTTCTTCATTATAATGTGAAAGACAGGATTAGAAGCTAAGACAATAATTTTTTTGTTATCACACAAAAGTAAAGGAGGATCAGATATAAAGATGTGTAAATCCCTTAATAGCTGTCACAACCAAACAATCTCAGCTGATGCAGAAGCTAAAGATCTGTATTCAGCTTCAATACTATATCTGACAACAGTGGCTTGCTTCTTAGAATGAAATAGGATTTCCTCCAAAGAATACACAATAACCATTAGTAGATCTTTTGCTAGTAGGATCCCCAGACCAATCTGCATCTGTATAGCCTTGGAAAGCTTCAAAACTCTTACCAAATATAATTATATGACCAAGAGTGCCTTTAACATATCTGAGAATCCTTTTAGCATCTTGAAGATGAGAAGTAGTTGGTGAGTGCATAAATTGACAAACTTGATTAACTGCAAAGCAGAGTTCTGGTCTTGTCCAAGTCAAATATTGAAGGGCACCAACTAAAGATCTGTATTATGTAAGATTAGATAATGGATCACCTTCATCTTGAGTAAGTTTGAAAGAATCAGGACAAGGTGTAGAACAAGGTTTGAGACCCACATAATTTGTTTTCTCAAGAAGTTCCAATGCACATTTGGTTTGGCATAAAAAAATTCTAGCATTAGATCTTTTGACTCTAAACCAAGAAAATAATGTAGCTCACCCAAATCCTTAAAATGAAATTATGCTTGTAATTGTGAGACGACATGATTGCAGAAAGAAGTTGAACTACCAATAATGATTATGCCATTCACATAGACTAGAATGATAGTAAGTTGGGAATCCACATAGTGAATGAATAAAGAAGAATCATCTAAAGAAGGTGTGAAATCTAGAGCAACCAAAACATACACTAACCTTTCATACCAAGCTCTTGGATCTTGCTTCAAGCCATACAAAGATTTCTTTAACTTACGAACTTAATCAAGATGAGCTGCATCAACAAAACCTGGAGGCCGAGTCATGTAAACATCTTCATTTAAAGTGTTATGAAGAAAGTTATTGCTTACATAAAGTTTTTTTTAGAGACCAATTAGTATTAAATGCCAAAGATAATATGAATATGACGGTGGTTGGTTTGACAACATGACTAAAAGTGTCAGTGTAGTCTAAACCCTCTAGTTGATTGAAACCTTTGGCAACTGGTCTTGCTTTGTATCTATCAATTGTACCATCAACATTCTCTTTAATTCTGAATACCCATTTACAACCCACAACATTTTGAGATGGATGAGGAGGAACAAGTATCCATGTTCCAGCAGCATCTAAAGTATTTTTGTCATTATGAAGTGCAGTTTGCCATTTAGGATGTTTTTTTGCTTGAGCAAAAGTTGTTGGTACTTTAGAAGGAACCATACTCATATAATCTTCATGAAGTAAATGTTATGTAGCAAGAAAGACTTTAGGTTTATAAATAACATTTTTGGATTTTGTGGTCATAGAATGATTGATTGTAGATTCTGAAGATACAAGTAGTGGATGTGTCACAGACTGAAGTAGATGAGACTGCAGAAGTAGTGGTAGATTTTGTTACAGGTGTTGTGTCAGATGTTGCTGAAGGAGATAAGACCACAAAAGTAGTATCATATTCTGATGCAGATATTGCAGAATTACCAATTGAGGAGGAAGGAGAGGGAAGTATAATTTCTTGAGAATTATTGAAGAAGTACCCCATAGAGGATATTGCAGAGTGTAGCATCTCCAGATTATCCATTATCTATGAAGGGCAATTGTGACTCATTGAATTCCACATGCCTGGAAACATAAATCTTACATGTAAGAGAATCTAGACACCTGTATCCCTTGTGATGATTACTGTATCACAAGAATACACAATCTTTACTCCTTGGTTCCAGCTTATTCTTTGTATAAGGTCTAAGCCATGGAAAGCATAAACAACCAAAAATTCTTAAAAAGTTGTAGTCTGGAGCCTTCTTGAATAGAACATCAAAAGGAGAAACCATGTTTAAGGATCTTGTTGGCAGCCTATTGATAACATAGTTAGCTGTAGTTAAAGCCTAAACCCAAAAAAATTCAGGTACACCAGATTGTATTAGAAATGTTCTTGTAATTTCTGTAAGATGTTTATGCTTAGAATTCGCAACACCATTTTGCTCAGGGGTGTTTGGACATGTGAGCTCATGTCGATTCCATTATCTAAAAGATAATTTCCTATTTCATTATTAACAAATTCTCCACCTCCATCTAAACTGATCATTTTAATTCTAGTGGAGAAGAAATTCTTAACAAAGTTCTTAAAAGGCTTAAAGATAACCTTGAAGTCAGATTTAAAAGTAAGTAAGTAAACCCAACATAATGTACTGAATTATCAAATCTATTTACATAAAATATGTAACCAGAGATAGATACAATATGTGCACGACCCCATACATCTAGATGAAGTAATTACAAAGGAGCAATACTAACAGAACTAGACATTAAGAAAGGTTGTTTATGGCTTCTAGCAAGCTTACAACCATTACAAAAAAAAGGCTCATATAAAGAGACATGTAATGATAAATTCCTACAAACTTTATTCATAGTACTAAAGGATGGATGACCTAATCTTTTATGCCAAGTTGAAGCAGATATCTTGACAGATGACAAAGCAGTTGAGGTAGTAGGTGAAGTAGCTAGTGAATGAACATGACATTGTAAAGGATATAGTCCTCATTTACTGATCCCCTTGAATAATATCTTCTGAGATAGAAGATCATTTGAATCATAAGGATTAAAGGTAAGTGAGCATTTGTTGTCACTAGTAAATTTGTGTACAAAAATCAAGTTTTGAGCATACTTGGGAACATGAAGTACATTTTTCAAAGAAAAAGACTTGTTCTGAAGAATAAAACTAGATTCACTAATATAGGAAATAGCCATACCTTCATCGTTAGCAATAACCTGTGCATAACCATCATAGGAAGTAAAAGTACCACAATCATCTATATTGTAAGTAAGATGGTTTATTGCACCAGAATCCATATACCATGGATTTTCACCTTGAACATTTGCACTAGCAAGCATTGCAAAAAAAATTTGTGGTGGTTCACGGCCTTGATATGCAAAATTCATTCGTTGGTGCCATTCAAGAGTTGTATGACCAATCTTTGAACATATATGACAAATAAGTCTAGTACTAGTAGGAGTAATAAATCTTGGTGAGAAACCATCAGTAGATATGGATGGACGAAAAGATGGATTAGAGTTACCATAAAAAATTCATTTGAATGAAAAACCACAACCACAACCACAGAAATTATAATTGTAATTAGGTCGAAAAGCACGGAAATTACCTTGTGAAGATGATGCAAGGAAAGCCTTTGTTTCTGCATCTGATCTGATAGAGGCATTGCGTTCAACAAGAATAATTTTCACACTTAGTAGATGACTATGTAACTCACTAAAAGTAACAAGAGGAGATCGAATCCTAATGGATGTGGCAAAAACATGATAATCTGGTCCAAGACCACAAGACCAGTAACAAAGAGTTCATCATTAGAGATTCGAGAACCATAAGCAGCTAATTGATTTGAGAATTTCTCAATATAAGAGATATAAGTAGAAACTTTGGAAGAACCTAATTTTATGTTCTACAATTATGTGTGAAAATGAATAGTGTGAGCAGATGATGAAGTACCAAATCGTTTATTTAGACTATCCCATAATTCTTTTGACGTGGAACAATCAGAAACATGAACTATGACTGAAGCACAAATTGAAGCATTAAGAAGAAGAAAAACTCAAGTATCTTCATCTTGCCAAGTAGAATAGTTTGAATTAACAATTGGAGCAACTCGCGTGCCGGAAGCAATGAATTGAGTAGGACATTGATTAGATCCATCAACATAACTAAGAGCATGAAATTTTTGAAGAATTGGAGTAATTAACGATTTCCATGTCAAGAAATTATCTTCCTGAAGTTTGATAGGAATGCTATTTGCAAGAGTATGAAGGGGAACTACAGTAATCGAAGAACTTGAAGATTCAATAAGACGAGACATTTTGATAAGAATCAAGAAACTCTGATAATGAAATTATGAAGATTGAATTTCTGAGAAATAAAAGAAATGACGAAAGAAGATCGAACCAGAAAACTAGAGATGTAGGGTTTTCAGTATGATACCATAGTTGTAATGGAAAGATCGGAAAGAATTCATTTTATTATAATCGAGAGAAAGAGACATAAAGTACTTATATGACAAACTGGTAAGATAGTGTAAACGGTAACTAAAGAAACCGTTACCAGCTGTCGCACACTCACTGGGCAGTGATATAAGACCAATAGGACAGAGAAACATGTACTCTGTTAATGACAATAATCCTAACCAGATATAAGAGGTAAAGGGAGTGTAAGAAAATAGAGGAAGAACTTAAGAATAACAACTATATCTCAATTAGTAATTACTATATATAAGCTTCTTAACTTAGGAAAGACTCTCAATGTTACAAAAAGTTCTAACTACGAAACAAACTTGTTTTGTATCTAAGGAAATTTTTTGTTGTATGAAACATTGAGATTTCTTGAATTGCAAGAAACCCTTTGCTTCAATATCAAGCAACCTAGTCTTAGTCATTCACTATAAAAAGAGGATTCATGTAGCTCTACAACTTACCCCTTGGAAATTTTGTAAGAGCTACATATGGTTGTTTTCCATCTCTTCTGATCATTTAGATCAAGGGTGAGACTTAGAAAACTTTATTTGGGGATCGTGAAGCATAGGTTCACCTATCTTTTCTGAGATAGTTTTGAAACCAGTATTTTGATTTGATCTGTTTATTATTCTTGTATATTCTAAGGTCGGTATCTTCTATTATAAAGCCATTCAAGAATTATTGATGTTAGAGCATTGCTCGGTTGAATCCACTAAGCGCTGGTATATCAACTTTGGTTGTCAGTTTTAGTTCTAAAACTCACCGCTTGAATTACTTACTAAAGTTAACTTTGTTAGGTTAGACTTAAGACATATAAATATTGAAACTTGATCTAATTACATATTAAATACCAACATATTGAAGAACAAACAAAAACATCATCCTTCAAATTGAAGTTAGTGACTATTAACTTGACTTGTTCTATTTCTATTAAATTCTTAGGGTTACTTAACGTGGTGTGCCCTACCCAGGGCTGTGATAACATCGCACAAAGGCCGAAGCCTCGATGTCTTAATTCAGCGGCCCATTTTAGCCGAGTATTTGCCTTCAAAGGAATTCTTCACGGAGAATCTTTTCTTCTTTAAAGTTGGTAGAGATAGAATTAGGAAATGTTAAAACTGCAATTATTGGGTAATATTGTGAAAGGGCTCGTTCCAACAAAATCTCTGTTCAGTAATCGTAACCCTAAACCTAATCCTCATTCCTGCAGAAGAATTATCAGATCAGCATCTGTGAAGTTCCCAAAGGTGTAGAAAACTACTCATCTTGATATTGATATTGATATTGATATTTTTGTTAATTTATAACTCAGTTTTAGTTGTTAATTTTACAGGCAATGTCATCTGAAGAGGTGAATTATATGTTTGGTCCGTACAAGATACATCTGAATGAAGTATTCTATTCCACAAAGCTCTCTTTTGCTATGGTTAATCTCAGACCTCTTCTTCCTGGTTCGTTCTCTCCAACTTTTTTTAATTCGTTTCATATAGATGAAACTAGGGTTTATTAGTGATTACAAATTCAGCTTGTAAAATACCCATTTTTGGTTATATGATTTGCATTAGCATTTCCATTTGTGTAGTCAATTGGGGTTCCTAATATTTTGAATTCTAAATTACAAGGAAATGAGACTAAAATTTTGTGTTTGCCTTCCCTTTTAGCAGTGCATTGTAAAATCTGCTTGAGTTAATTCTCCTAAATGGTAGAGTTTCACCATAGCTATGAGTTTTAGCCGATCAACTTAGTTTTATGGTCAGTTCATGTTTGGAAGTAAGCCTAACGTTTCTGGTAGGGATAACATAACTCGCATTACGCAATGCATATGTGAGAATTTTCTATGTCCGTGGGTGTCTTCTGATAAAAATTAGGGATAAGGCCTCTTGCTAAAATGTGAGTCTAAAATAAATGAACAAGTCAGTTACTGTTGACGCGAGTGGTATCAAAAGGTTTGGATGATTAATTAGTTGCTGGTTATTTAAGATTTGTACTGGTTTCCAATTATAGTTTAATTTCAAGACTACATTTGAATTCCAAAAGACTATTTTAGATAAAGCCATAAACAGATCATTTCCCTTGCAGAAGCCAGAGCAATTATTTGATTAGGTTGTCTTTGCTATATCCCTGGGTGAAAATATGTTACATAAAAGAACGGAGGAGTTGAAAGGTCCTTTCTTGGTAAAAATTTAGTTCTTCCTGTCATTAGATGATAGTTCCACCCGTATCCATAACCATAATCAATCATATTAAGTACTTTAGAATTTAATTCAATGGTGCTCGTTAAGCCACTCTTTTGTAATTTCCTCAAAGTCTATCCTGGTTTATTATGAACTTTGATATTTAAATGCATGGAATGGTCTTCAGGCTTGACTTAGGGTGATCAACTTCATATACGAGTAACATTTTTCGTATAAAGCATTTAATAAAGCTCCCATTTTTTCTCAAGTTTATAACTTAATTTACGAGTTATTTTGGTATCTTTTGCTTTGCTTACTACAAGTCATTCGAAAGCAACTTCTTTCTAATGAAACTTAATTTATTTTTGTTTTTGTGCAGGTCATATCCTTTTTGTAGCATATGGTGCATGTTAACATGTTTTTGTAAAATGATTTGTTGTTGTTTTTTGATAATCTGTGTGAATTTCTGGTTCTGAGCATTTGATCAACTTGACATTGCAAGTACATGTACTTGTCTGTCCAAGACGTGAAGTAAAGCGCTTTGTTGACCTCACTTCTGATGAGACTAGTGATTTGTGGCTCACAGCACAAAAAATAGGTGGTACGCTAGAACATCATCACAAAGCATCTTCGCTTACTTTCACGATCCAGGTAAATTTCACCCTCCCTCCCTCCCTCTTATCCAAATTGTTATTATACCAATTTACGTTTTCAACTATTTGTCTTTCACTTCCTCTCCAATTTCTCGTGATTCACCATTTGTTACGTTCTGCGTTTCCTCAGAAGTAGTACTATGCTACCCTAATATTATAAACAGTTTGCTGCATTAACAAGCTCTGTCATACTCGAGGTTAGATAAAACCATAGAATAATAATAGAATATAGTACATAGAGTATTATAAACCATAATGTTTATCTATGAATTTTCTGCGTTGAGCAAGCTACGCCGTACCGCGCTCAAGAGTATGTCAGCTCCATCCCATTAAATGTTAATCAATTTGCAGTATTTTTTTTGCATTTAAGAATATATTCTTTCTCATAGGATGAAGTGTCACTTGTGTCGGCATATTGGATTTGTGGCTCATTATCTCCTACTTTTCATACCCATGAGGACACACAGACACAACTCACCAAGTCAAAGAGTCTTATTAGTTCTTTGGGATTCCTATAGTTCATACATAGACAATCTAGTGCTTCCTCTCTCCTATGGTTGTTTAAGGATCCGTTTATGCTTAATGTCAGAGGTCAAGGAAAATCAATTCCGGCCTAAAGGGAACTTTTGATGAATAATGTAACTTTATTTTTGTAAATTTATGGCAGTGTCATTTTTCCTTGTGGCTAAACCAGATAGAGTTTATACAAATAAATTATCCAATCATTCGCTCGAGCAATCGAGCTTGTGAGCTATCTTTCAAGTGTATGACATAATCCCTCAGTGGTAAGGATAAAATGATAGAAAGTACAATTATAATGGATATATCTGTTAAGAAGTACAATACCATAGTCTTCATTTTTCCCTCTTGCAGTTATGAAATATTGTCCTGTTAAAGCTTGGGGTATTAGGCCTTTGCAGTTTCTCGCTGCCTCTCTCGGTCTCCTGCGACCATCACCCACATGGTCGAATAAAAAAACCTTTCGTAAAAACTAAGATAAAAATCTGTATCAAGAATCTTTTTTACTTTTGTTTTCTAACACATGGCATAATTTGCATTGATGAAGCTTCAAATTAAGTTAGTAATTTGACATGTGGAATAACTTTCTAGACCTTTTGGCTAAGATAAAGTGTAGTTTCTGTTCTTATCAGTTTAATGTCTGATATGTGAGCCTTGGGTCACACGATTCTAAATTAATTTTTTTCATGGGAGAGTTCCCATCACTGTGGCTCACTGCTGGGGATCTCTTGTGTCACCTTTGCGTTGCACTATTGCAAAGGCCAGCTGCACCCCTAAAAAAGGAAATGAAAAGAAAACTCACACTAAATAGCATTAACTCCTATTATTTCGTTCCTATGTTGTAAAAGGTGTAAGGCGCAGCACGGCACCGGGTGTAAAATACCGAGCCGCAGCGAGGCGCGGCGAAGCCGCGGCGTATAACTATACTAGTCACATGAGTATATATGTATATTATAGGAAAGTCACATGAGTATATATGAGTATAGACTCACAGAGACCTAAGAGAAATAGTTGATTTGAATCTATAAAGTTATAATATATGCACATATATATATATATATATATATAAGGAAATAACTGGGTTAGGGCTTTAAAACGTTTACTAATATAAGTTATCTAACTTAAATAAAAAAGATTTGGAAAACATTTGAAATATGAATTTTTTATTCTAAAAGATACCACTTTGGGCGCCTTTATGACTGACGCCTTGGCCTGGGCGCCCAGAAAGGCGTCGCCGGGGCGCCCCTTTTAAAAGTGGCATCTTTTTAACCACTGCGTGGTGTCAAGTTAGGAAAAAGGCCACCTTGGTGCCTACGCGGCGCCTTTTACAACATAGTTTCCTTCCACATTCTAGAACTAGTCAATATGCAAGAATTGTGTGTATAGTAGTAGAACAGCACTTCTGCATATAAGTTTTCCTAAATATGCACGATGGCGTACACCTGCAGATCACTATCAAACACCAATGAATTTACTTTAATTTTCCCCTTGCCTTCAGGATGGACCTCATGCAGGACAGACAGTACCTCATGTACACATTCATATTCTCCCAAGAGCAGCAGGTGATTTTGAGAAGAATGATGAGATTTATGACGCTGTAAGTAGCAAAGATTATTTTCTGGTTCAGTTATTTTGCCGTTTTGTTAAACAAGCCAGACAGTACATGGATTTTGTTGGCTTATGAATTTTTTTTCTGAGTTTTTGCAGTTAGACGAGAAAGAGAAGGAATTGAAGCAGAAGCTTGACTTGGATAAGGAAAGGAAAGATAGGAGCTACGAGGAAATGGCTCAAGAGGCTGCTGAGTATCGAAAACTTTTTCCTTAGGGATATTAACTATAACATGTGGTGCAACATAATTCTGATATTAATCTGGCAGCAATCTTCTGTATGTGATTAATTAGTGATTATGATCAAAGTCTAAAAGTACAGTTCATTTTGGAAGTAAGTTCCAGTACACCATTGTTTTTGAAGTGATAATGAAACTCGCGAGATTGGGGTATACCCAGATTAATTGGGGGGTAGGTAATAAAACTAAACATGATCATTTTGAAGTAGATTTGAAAACCCCTTATCCATATTATTTCAGCAATGACTAAATTGCCCTTATTTAATCAGAACCAATTCATATGATTAGTTAAGTTAATTCAGTTAGATTAATTAGTTGAGATATATATATGTTCAGGTGCATTTTGACTTTGTGCTTTTCAGGTTTAGATCCACTAATCTCTGCATCAGATTTTAAATGTCCAAAGGATGCCCACTAATTCAGTCATTTTGTTTTGAGGTCTTCTTATTGACTTTTTGACATTGCAAAGCTCGTTTCTCCTATGGTGTTGGCAGCTGACGCAAAGCCGTTTTCTGTAAGTTCGTTTGAGCTCAAGTTATTTTGTCATTTCCAAAACCACCTTTTATAAGACAGAAAGAACAGCTTAATAGAGACACGGACACCAACAAAACCACTGTTTTTAGATGAAGGTAGATTTGAAATTAAGTAGTCTAAGTTGCATACATACTAAGCCTGTAATTTCTGGTGACTGACTGCACGAGCAACTTTGGCAAAAAGAGTCCACTTTGTCATACACGTTTGGACATTGGACCTACATAGCAAAGAAAACAAGTAAAAGATGTTTTCTGACCGAGTCAAGTCAATAACCCATTAACTCTCATCTAGTTATATTCAATGAATGAAAACTGCATCCAATTGAACTTATTAAACAAGTTGGATTTGTAAGTGTTATAGGGCAGTGTGATAGTAGTGTTAAAGTCCATAAATACTAAGACATTATGCAAATCAGTTGCTCAAGCAAAACCTTCTATGAATTCAATCGAGCATTTGAGCTAATTTTATTTTTGGTTAGCTAGACATGAATTCATTCAAGAAGAATACTCAAATAAATTCATATCTTCTTCTTCTAATTAATTTTCATTTCCTGTTCAGATTAGTTAATAGGCGTCACTGGATTCCCACTAGCCTCTTATGGCTGCCATGAAGAGGAAAGAAGGGCTCTATTAAACTTTAAATCCTTGCTAACAGACCCCGCGGATCGCTTATCTTCATGGCAAGAAGGCAGCCAACATTACAACTGTTGTAATTGGCAAGGTATTGGATGTTCCAGTGAATCTTTCCATGTCATTTCAATCGACCTTCGAAACATAGCCAGCGAAATGTATAACACCGAATTCACCGAAACTTCGCCACCAAATACTGTTCTGCAAGGTGAAATCTCTCCTTCCCTTTTCAACATTACCCATCTCGAGTATCTTGACCTTGCCTGGAACGATTTTCAGGAGTCTGATGAACTTCCTCTTCAATTAACTAATTTAACAAAACTCATTCATCTGGATCTCTCCGACTCAAGGATTTCAGGCTTGATCTCAACACAGTTCACCAATCTATCTTCTTTACAATACCTTGCTTTATCTTGCGACGAGTCATACGGTTGCTTAGAGTCATCGTCTATAAAGTGGGTGAGACAGTAAATTTACAGGTATTAAGGTTGAGTCATGTTGATCTTTCTGTGGCTACATCTTCAAAAAATAATTTCGCTGAAGATTTTTCATATCTTCCCAATCTCAGGGATCTTGATCTCACATCTTGCCATATATCAGGCCCAGTTTTCCCCATCCGTGAGTTTCACAATTTTTCTCGTCTATCCTTGCTCAAAATGAGTCGAAATTACGACCTTAATTCCTCAGTCCCTCAATCTGATTAATCTAACTTCACTATCTATTCTTGAGTTATCTGGTTGTGATTTAAGAGGTTCATTTCCTCAACTGTCTCAACTTAAGGAGCTCTATATTAGTTGGAATTATGATCTTCATGTCCATCTAACTAAAATGTTTGAACATCAATGGCCTAACCTACAAACATTTTCTATATCACAAACCAAAGTCAGCGGATCATTTCGGAATTTTGTGACAAATACCCCAAGATTAGTTAGTCTTAAGGATATATTAATTAAATACCCCTAAAAATAGACTCCTTCATAAATACCCCTACAAAAATAAATATACTTCTTACCTTCTAAAAACCTTATTCATTTAAAAATAGATTATCTTAATACCTTTATTAATATAATTTTTCACTTATCTATCCCATATAACATTTTTATTAATTTCAAAAAACAACCAACATTCTACCACCATCGCCATTCCACCAACACCATTCCACCACTCCACCAACACCACCACTACACAAACATTACCAGCGCCGGCGCCGCCACCATTCTACCACCACCACTAGCGCCGCCGCCACCACCACCACCACCACCACCATCATTGTACCACAAACATCACCACCATTACCACCACTACCTCCATTCTACCACCACCATCACCTCCACCACCACCAACACCACTAACATTCTACCACCACTACCATCACCATCACTCCACCACCACCACCACCTCCAATCTACCACCAAAACTCTACCATCACTCTACAAAGACTACCACCACTAACACCTCATCACCACTGCACTGCCAGAACCACCTTTAGCACCACCATCACCAACTTAAGCCAAGTTGACACCAAAATTAGAAATTCAGAGAAGAAGTTATGTTGTTGACATCATGATCTGGTGTCAACAAACCCAAGTTGACACCAAAACTGAAAATTCTGAAAAAAAGTTCTATTGTTAACATTATAATCTGGTGTCAACAAACCCAAGTTGACACCAAAACTGGTGTCAACAAGTCAAAGTTGACACCAAACCTGAAAATTCAGAAAAATTTTTTGTTGTTGACATCATCATCTGGTGTCAACAAACCCAAGTTAACATCATCATCTGGTGTCAACAAACCCAAGTTGACACCAAAACTTTAAATTCAAAAAGAAGTTATGTTGTTGAAATCATAATCTGATATCAACAAACCAAAGTTGACACCAAAATTTGGTGTCAACAAACCAAAGTTGGCACCAAAACTGGAAATTCAGAAAAAAGATATGTTGTTGACATCATAATCTGGTGTTAACAAATACAAGTTGACACCAAAACTGAAAATCCAAAAAAATGTTATGTTGTTGACACCAAATTGAAAATTTAGAAATAATTATGTTGTTGACACCAAAATCTGATGTCAACAAACCCAAGTTGACACCAAAACTAAAACTTCAGAAAAATATTATGTTATTGAAATCATAATATGGTATCAACAAACACAAATTGACTTTGTTGACACCAAAATCTGGTGTCAATAAACCAAAGTATACACCAAAACTGAAAATTCAGAAGAAAAAAAAAAATATATTGTTGACATCATAATCTGGTATCAACAACCAAAGTTGACACCAAAATTGATGTACTCGGATGAATAAACCTGACGTGAATCGAACATGCATCTTCTGACGCTGGGTCAGGTGTGCTACCATTACACCACAGCTTCGTCTAATATAGCTACTTCAAATGTTTCTTCAAATGTCAAGCAATTGAAATTATTGAATCAATAAATACAAGGTTACTCACAAAATATAAATGCATCTAGTTTAATATATCTGTAATTTAATAGTTACTCAAACTACCAACCATAAAAAATAGTTAGCTTAGCCTCATTGGATCATAATAAGAATCGATGGAAACTTATAATATTATATTAAAGACATATCATGTATAAAACAAACCAATAGACTCAGAAATCTCAACCATTCAAATGAGACAAAGTATCAAATTACTCAAACTATACCATACAGATTTACTACAATGAACCAGTGTAAACACCAAATGAATTGTCCAAGTCCTACATACTAATTTTCTTCAAAATTCTATCAAATAGGCAAATAATGTCTATGCTTATTGGCACATAGCATCGCAGAGAAGATTTGTATGCTGAAGTACTGCTAGGGAAGGGGGTGTATGTATCCAGAATGTCAAACAATGGCTAAAAGAATAATTTATGCTCTTAAAGATGCCTAAAATGTAATAACCAAAAACAGGTCTGTTTAAATATCAATAAAATGCACTTTGGAGTGTGACAAACTACAAATGTCTCGCAACAGATCTAGAACCTCCTTTAAGTCGTACCCATCAGCTGGAATCATATCAGTATCAACATATCCAGGAGAGTACAAACTTCTGATTGGATGATCACCAAGATCAGCACAAAACATAACCTTACAATTAACCACGTAATAGACACATTACTCTGAGGAGAACACAAAAGAATTTAGTATGTTACCTTGAGCAATATCTACCTCTTCAACCAGAGGGATAGCGAGGAGAGTGAGCGATATAATGAACGAGAAAGAGAACATCCTGAAATCAACATACCAGCCATATAGAACTGAGTAAGAGCCATACCAACAACATAAAAGGAAAACGGTTTCCTGATCCAGAAATAAACTACAATGGAAAGTTTACCATTGTTGCACCAAAATCCACCACCAACATAATTGTTGCAAACACAAAAATCACCACCACTGCCACAACCACTGCTGCAAACACAACCACCACCACCATAACAACAACAATAACCACCACTTGTTGCCGCTGCAATAACACCTACCACCACCACCACCACCACCACAACATCCACTAACAACATATCCACAACAACATTATGATTCTTGATTATCATAATCTCACTTTCGATTAACTAATTAGGACGCTGCTCCACCACCACCAATACATACCATTCGCAAGAACTGAAACACAACGTCCTAAATCAATATCTCCTAAAATAAAGACGAACAACAACTTAATCAATTTAGACACAAAAAATTTATAAATCATTTTTAACACACAAATAAGACTCAATATAATTCCATAACCAACAGAAAAATCAACTCAGTTAAATAAAAATCACGATGATGATCAGTTAAAAATCAACTCAACTAAATTTAGATTTTACTTATCATTCGTTTTATTTTTTGTTGATGAATCATCGTTTTCAGTTGTTGTTGATGATTTTCATCGACTGTTCTTCATCGATTCAGAAAAAATCTTCAAAAATTAATGTTGTTGATTGATCTCGTTGAAGAAGAAGCGGAAGTAAAATCTAATACTAAAAATTTGATATCGTTAAAGTTATTTCCTATAGACGAGGGCCTTCAGCAAGGCTAATAGTCAGCCTTAACTATTGTTTTGAGCCAAATAGGAGGAACTAACCAGTACATAACACCAGAGTTTACTTTTGCCCACTGGGCTAAAGCATGAGCTACAAAATTACAAATCCGGGGCTGGAAAGAAAATTTGCAAACAACAAGAAGAGAAGCAAAATATTTGATGTCCTTGAAAATTACATTTGTTCTTGAGTTCCCATCAAAAGTACCAAGCGTAAACGGGTCCATCAGAGACTTGGCATCAATCTCAATTATTAGGTGGAAAAAAATCTTCAGCTCAACACCTTTTTTAAGAGATGCCCAAACAACACGAGCTTCAGTTTTTTCAGCCGAACCCACATCAAAGGAAAGAGAAGCACAAAAGTAAACTTTTTTGTCAGAGTATCTCATCACAAAACCTGCACCATTTGCAAATAATTCATCAAACGCACCATCAATATTGCATTAATCCATCCAACTAGTGGGGTCATCCATGAATCAGTATTAGGGATAAAAATATTGGTTTGGGCTTGTATAACTGGGGTTCTAACTATAAACATGGTTTTAGCTCGACTGATAACAGATTGGTGAGAATCTTTTTTTGAATTGAAGATGAGATTATTCCTACTGCTCTAAAGGGACCAAATAATAGTAACAAAGAGACCATGGTAATCATCAGGAAGTCTAGAAGCATGGTTAATCAACCAAAAGAAAAGTCAATCAGTTAGGGATTTATCCAGGAAAAGAGCAGTATTCAACAAAGGTTAGACAGATTCCAGACACGACTAGCATAAGGAAACATCATTAAAGCATGCACAGCAGACTCCTGACCAGCATCACACCTGGGACAACAAACAGAGAGCATAGGCATACGAGTGTGAAGAACATATCTACCCGGGAGAGCATTTTTAGCTGCTTTCCAGATAAATATTTGAACTCTATGTGGGACTTTTAATTTCCAAATACTCTTCCAAATATTACTACATGGGGATTGTCTAGACCCCCTGAGTCCCATATAGGCAGATTTAGAGGAAAATCTACCAGTCTTCGAAAGTTCCCAAGCCCTCATATCAGGAGTGAAACACTGGGTTAAGGGGATTATGACAATCTTCTTAACAGAAGCATTATCAAAATGGGTATTGAATCTACAGACATTCCAAGTTCTAGACTCCTGATTAATGAAGTAAGAAACTTTAACATTTGGGTCAGGTCGGGGGATTAGGGGTAGCAGAACCCAAATTTGGTATCCACTTATCACACCAAGGATCAATAAACTTACCATGCCCTACAATCCAAGAAATGAAAGGTTTGATAAGTTCTTTAATAGTGTAGAGGCATTTCTAAGTCAAGAACAATTACCAGGGCATTTAACATTCAAAAAATTATTCATAGGGAAATACTTATCTTTCAGAGAAACATCAAGTAAACAATCAGGGTTTTCAATTAACTTCCAGGCCTTTCTAGCTATCATGGAAAGATTATTTAACCCAGCTTTCCTAAGACCAAGACCTCCTTCAGACTTAGGAGCGCAAAAGCTATCCCAACCTGGGAGGTTAAACTTTTTATCCTTAGGATCTAAAGTTTCCCCTACCAAAACTTGCAAAGATGGGAGTCCATTTTTTTACAGAGTTATTTAGGAATTAAGAAAGCTCCCATTTGATAGTATCCTGAGAAAGAAGTTTATGAAACCAAGAAGAAATTATAGCATCCACAAACTGGAGGATGCCCATATGAGTTTGAATTTTAGATGGTTGAAAAACAATAGGGATACCCATATATTTTCCCCCCAAATCTCTAGAGGAAATGCTCAGAATACCAGATAATTGGCACATTAAAGATTCTGGGATTTTTTTTACTAAACTAAATACCAAATTTATCAAAGTTGATTTCATGACCCGAAGCAAGACAATATTTATGAAGATAGTCTTTAATGGTTTGGAAATCTTTCACAGTAGCTTTAGAATACAGGAGAGAGTCATCAACAAACAAAATGTGAGTAATGTTGGGAGCATTTTTACAAATCTTGATTCCTTCCACAAGCCCCTTTCTGGTGAGAGAGTCAATATAAGCAGACAAGGCCTATGAATAAATTATGTAAAGATATGGAGACAAAGGGTCCCCTTGTCTCAGGCCTCTCTCAGACTTAATAAGACCAGAAGGCACTCCATTCATAAAAACAGAGTAAGAGACAGTAGACAAACATTGCCCAAATAACTTGATCTAGTGATCATTGATACCCATTTTAGTTAAAACCTTTTCAAGAAAGGACCACTCCAACTTGCCATAGGCCTTAGACATGTCAAGCTTAATGGCTGTTATTCCTTCTTTACCTTTATGGTGATTAACAGAATAAACCGCCTCATGGGCAAGAAGAATATTATCAGAAATGCTTCTTTTGGGGACAAAAGCACTTTGGTTTTGAGAAATGATGGAATCCATAAAAAATTTAAGTCTGTTGGCAAGAGTTTTAGACAAGATTTTATAGATGAAATTGCATAAACCAATTGGTCTATATTACGAGACCAATTTAGCAAGGGGACTTTTGGGATTAAGACAATATTAGTGTGATTGAATGGTTTGGCAATATGGCCTGTTCTAAAACAGGTTTGAGTCATCTCAATGACATCCTCATCCACTATATCCCAATACTTCTGGTAGAAGAGATCAGTGAAACCATCAGGCTCTGGAGCTTTCTTACTGCCCATTTGAAAAATAACATGTTTAATTTCATCAGCAGTCAGCGAGAATTGAGATGACGATTGAACTCTAGAGAAAACTTAATTGGAATTTCTAGGAGGATTTCTTCTTGGAATTGTTGAGGTTGAGAAAGTAAAGATTTTTAAAATAAGTTTCAAAAGATCCACTAATACTTTCTCTATCAGTTAGAGTGGTACCAGAGGAGTCTTTGATCCAACTAATGGCATTTCTTTTTTTTCCTAAAAAGGGTAACTCTATGGAAATATGGAATATTTATATCCCCTTCCATAAGCCACACTTCTCTAGATTTATCTTTCCAGTAAAACTCTTCCATAACATAAAGGTAAGTTAATCTGGCTCTTATGCGATACAGAGTACTAGAATCAGTAGGGTTAGAAGATTGGATTGAAGTTAATTCCCCCCTAGTGGTAGATATATTGGTTTGAATATTACCAAATGAGGATTTATTCCAATCCCTGAGACCCTTCTTGGTTCTCATTAACTTAGCTCTCAATTGATAGGCAGGGGAACCCACAACATTAGAAGACCAATAATTAGCAATGATATCTCTGCAAGGAGGATCTTCAATCCACATGGCCATAAATGGAAAGGTTTGGGCATGCAAACATTATCAAACTTAAATCCTATATGCATGGGGAAATGATCAGAAAAATCTCTAGGCTTGTTGTTCATACAAAATTTAGGAAATAAACATTTAACAACAGAGTTAATGAGACTTCTATCAAGTCTTTCTAGGATAAGATTAGGGACAGACTGCATATTAGACCAAGTAAACCTAGGGCCTGAAAAACCAGGGTCATGCAGATCAAAAACATCACAAAAGTTTCTTAGGAAAATAAAATCATCATCGTAGACCTCTAGACCACCATATTTATCATCTGGGCCCAATAGGGATTTAAAGTCTTCTAGCACAAACAAAAGCTCATCTAAGGAAGGAGTAGCTAGACTACATTGATAATTCCAAAAAAAGTTTATGAGGTTACTATTTGTTCACCATAGATGAAATGAATATGGCAGGTTTTAGAGTAAATAATGTCCCTAGTTGTAACATGGATGTCTCTAGAGTTAGATGAAATTATGCTAAGATTAATTTCCTTTTTCCAAGACAGAGCAAGACCCCCACTTCTTCCAACACAAGGAACGTTAAAAACACAAGGGAAGCCCATATTCTTTAGTTTTCTAGGAGCATTATCTTTTTGCATTTTGGTTTCAAAGAGAAAGACGATGTCTGGGTTAATGTTTTTAAGTAAAATATGAAGCTCCTTATTGGCAATTTTTTTTCCTAAAATCCTGTCACATTCCAAATCAGCATATTGACATTATTAACAGGAAATAAAATAGATGAAGCAGGAACATTGATATTCTCATGAGGATAAAAGAGGAATGATTTACCTAATTTGTAGAATCAGAGCTACCATTAGGTTAAGTGCTATCAGAACAACAAATTTAGAGAGAATTTTGGGTACCCTGCAGGTCTTTATTAGTAGACCCTTGAAGAGATTGATTGCAAGCACCATTGTTAAAAGAAGAGTAACTAGTAGCCTCATTGAAGTTGCCATAAGGATTATACAGGATTGAGATGAGTTGGAGGTGTTTCTTGGATTGATGAGCGGGAGATTACCCAAATTGGTAATAAAAGGGCAGAGGTTGTTGTAATCTGGTTCAGTGGTATCATGGTATTCATGGGGAACCACTATAATGTTTTTCAGGGAGGGTTTGGATGCTCTGCTATATTTTCTTAGCTCAGCTCTAGGATTAATCTTACGTTTGAGGTTAGAGAGGGAATCATGTTCAAGAACAAGAGATACAATTTCTTTTATTGATAAAGTTGGTAGTTGAGTTACACTTGATGAGGTTTCAGAACTCTTAAACCTCATGGCCGAGTTAGAGGTACGAATGAGACCCAATTTTCTCGAATCAAATGCAAAGGATAGAGGTTGACCCCCATCAACTGGAGGTTCCACTTGTTGGTTCAGAGGGCATTGAACAGAAGGACTATCAATGACATTACTTGGAGAATGATGGACTTGAACTGGGCCAACATCAAAAATATTCAACAGACCGAGTTTTGAAATGAAATGACCCATATTGATTTACATCATGAGGTTTTCTTCCTCACTCGAATGTTGATGTTGGGCAGATGCAATATTTTTGCCTTTGTTTAAATCATGCTGGGTAATTCCTTCCTCTTGAATCTCTATTACAATATAATTTCTTTGAACTGACAGGTTAAGAAAAGCTGGAGTAGCAACAGAATCAGGTGAGATGACTTGAGGTTGAGGCAGCATCAATCGAGAAACTTTTTTCAAATTATATTTAGAATTAAAGAATGACTACCTTCACCTTGAAAAACCCTTAACTTTTCTTTTTTTCCTTAGGATAATTAGCATCTTTATGATCAATGATATGGCAGGAAAAACAAAAATGCCCGGGGAACATGAAGTATCTGCATTCAATTATGAATGGTTGAATCCTTCCCCTAGTGACAAGAGGAATCCCCGTAGGTAGAGGTTTATGAACTGAGATTCTGATACAGATCTTGACATTCCTTTCAAAGGATGGTTTCAATACAGATCCTTGGCTTTAATGAGTTCACCTAATTTTAGAGTATGCATTTTGAGATCAGCAAACTCAGTGCATTCATTTGGACCATTGCATAAAATAAGCCACATGAGTTCATCAGCAAAATTGATATTTGAATTTGACATCCATCCAGAAGAAGGAACAGTTTTTAGAACTATCAGATAACCACAGGAAAACCAGGGACGTTGAGAATCAACCCTATCATAATCGCTTTCAGCCATGAATCAAATGACCACCTTATTTCGCCAACCACTAAAAGTAGTAATTGTAGGGGTTTGAGTAAGAGGCCACTGAGAGCATATGTAGCTTCTGATAGAAGTTGTATGAACGGGAGTTTCACTACAAATGTGACCAACCTACACCATTTCCAGTTGTTATCATTTTTCAGCTAAAACCACTGTTTTATCTTTGAAGACGGGTTAAGTGAGAGTTGAAGGTAGGTTTGTATGGAGAGTAAGGTTTTCATCCATTTGAGAAGAAAGGTTTTGAATATTTCCTTCAGTAGAGATAGTTTTGGGAGGGGTTTGTTGTTTTTCTATCTTATAAACACAGATATGGATTGAGATGATTAGGATAGTATTTTTTTGCCGATAGATTCCTTCAAAATGAGCGGTAGTTATAATTTTATACATGTGAACTAGAATGGGACAGTTCCAAGTCTGATGACCACACATGTTATGAAAATACCTTGTATTATGAGGTTGGTAAAGATACAAAAAATATTCAATTGAGGACAATCTACCTTAATATGGAATATTCAAAGAGGGACTTATGTCTTCATTCGAAGAGAATGTACGAATTTGTGCAACAACTACTCTTTTGTAGTCCATGATCTTTGTCTAATCTCTTTGCATTTTGGAAATACGCACCAATTTTTTTTGTTTAGTATAACAGAAGCTACACCAGAGCCCAAAATCAGATGGCCAGCTTCTCATAATCCAGGTGGCAAGGAGAACACTACAATGAATGCTTTTGTTTCTATACCAGATGGGAAACTTAGAATTAAGCAAACTGCCAAAACTCATTAAGGAACCAAATTTTTGGAGGAACTAGTACGAAGTCGAGATTTTAGGGGGAAATTTTGAACTTGGGTAGGGTTTCAAATGGAGGGTATTGAAAGAGTTTAAAAAATGTTGATTGAAAGTCAAGGGCCTTATGTATGGGCATTGAGGTTTGGTAATAGAAATGAGGTGGTAGGGTTTGTTTAGATGGTAACCAACACACATCTGCTAGCAATGTTACCTCTCAACAAGTGCTGCATAATCCCAACCTGCAGTAAATCATAAAAAGTAATTAGTACCCATAAATTTACCACAATAGTGGTTGAACTAACCAGCTTCCACTTAATGGTAATTCTGAAAAAATTTAATTTAGATGGAACGTCTAGAGTAGGATTATGAAGAGATGGGTGTTTAGTGTAATGATGGTTCTCGAGAATATGAATATGTCTAGAGATAGTGTTAGTTGGTTGCATGGAGTAATGCTATGACTTGGTGTCAGGGATAAAGTGATGAATAGGCGTGAATTGCCAAGAGACGGTACATTTCGCCAAGAGAAATAAAATAACCATTAACTGACCTAATTTTGCCTTTAAAACGATGGAGATGGGTAATTATTTTCCATTCAGAGAAAATTAAACCCAAAATAACAAAATAAATTAGAAACTAGAGAAAATTAAGGGATAATGGAAAGTTCAAGCAACAATCAACCAGCAATAAGTCCTTCTAAAACATATGAGTTTGCAAAAAGAAATACTCTAAGATTAGAGACCGATGAGTTGAAGGATCTGATTGTTGAGTTGGAGAGTAAAGTGTGTAGGAATAACCGAATGACTGAATAAGATAATGAGAGAAGAATACGGAAGAATTTACTTAGTGAAAGGAAAAACGACTTGCAGGGATTGATAGGAAAAGAGATGAAAGGGATGAGGCTGGTGATGATTGTAACTGGAAGAAGAGAAGAAGTGAGAGTGACTCCGAAAAATTTGATAGTGGGTATAAGTACTACTTAGAGGAAATAAGTACTGCTAAGGATAATTCTGATATCGAGGAAGAGAAGAAGAGAGGTAATTGCAAGACATGAAAGTGCATTATACAGAAGGTATTTGGCGGAGAAAAAGAATCCCCCCATTTTTGCGCGGACCATGGTTGAGGGAGAGAATGTGGATGCAATTGATGGTGTTAGAGATACACAAGAGGTTGAGGCATCCGAAGAAGATGAGGAGGAAGGAAGAGAAGATGAGAGTTCTGAGGATTATGACTCTGGGAATAATTCTGGTAATGGGGATGGATCAGCAGCATCATCTGGAGATGAGTATAGTGAGCAGTATGAAGAAGAGGATTGGGATAACTACGACGGGAAGGATGACTGGTAATCACCCCTGGAGCATCAGATGAGACAATTTTATGCGACCCAGTAAAAAAGCCTGAAAATTATTAACAAGATTTTTTGAAGTTGTCTCATCTATGTTTGATATGAATCTTCTTAGTAATGTTGTGCAGGTTGCTGAAGTTGTTTTTCCTTTTCTTTATCCGAACGGTGGTTGTTCTTCTCTTGATGTTTATTGATAGTATGTTATTATGGTTGTTGGTCTTATTTTTGTAACTTTTGTTGATATTTTGGTTTAGATGTAACTTGTTGATAAGCTGGAGATCTCTAGGAGGAACAAGAAAGGTTCTACCAGAGTATTTTTTTTTTGGAAGTTGTAACTATGAGGTTTAAAGGGGCTAGGGGATTGAAGTTGTTTTTTATTTTTGATGGGTTTGTTGAAACTTGATGTTATGGATGATGAAAATGAAAATTTTAATCGGTATTTTGAAAATGTGTGTGATAAAATGATAGATTGCAGAAGAAATAAACTGAATCCAATTAAGAAACCTACATAGATAGAAAGTTAATTGGTGAACAAGATTTTTCATAGAGACCTAAGAGAAACACAAGTTCACTTCATAGCGCTGTTGATTAATGCCTCATATTGTTATATTCAAGAATCTATCTCAAAATCAATTTACAAGATTTCTTCTCTTCGAAAAATAAGTTTAAACCATAACAAATTTACAAGAACTATTCCAAGTTGCATTACTGATCTTAAGAACCTTAATTTGTTTGATGCTAGAAGTGACTCAATAAAGGGAAAGGTTTTATTGATCTCTTTGATTAACCAATTAAACCTAACGTTCCTAGATTTGAGCTCAAACAGGCTAACTGTTGTTATAGACCAACACTTAGTTGCATCAAAATTTAAACTAGAGACGTTAAACTTACAATCATGCAACCTGAAAGGAATAATTCCTCCTTTCATTTGTAGTTTAACTCATCTTAAGGAATTAAATTTGTCTAATAATATGCTAACAAGATATATTCCTCCTTGCATCTTTGAATTCAAAAATGTCAACCGGTTTAAATTGGCGAATAATGGACTTCGTGGAGCACAACCTCTTGCACCATACAACTTAGCCAGAGAGAATGTGTTGTTTTATGGTTATGTTGCATTGGGGTATATAATTGGATGTTGGGGTCTTTTTTTTGTTCAGTTTATAAAGAAAGAGAAATGGTGGTTTCCATATTGGAGATTTGTTGATATTGTTGCAACAAGAATCGTTGGATGTTTACATTGATGTTGGTGATATAGAATTTGGTTCCAATAGATGTCTGTACTACTGTACTTTCTTTCAACGATTGAACTCGAAAACTATCACCTCTTCAACCAGTAATAAAAGAAAAAATAGGACTAGATGACCGTTTCCATGGTGTTGGCCGACCAAAGATTCGAAGCAATTGCAAAAGATATAGTTCATGAAAACAATGTAATTTTATGAGGGTTAAAATTCACAATGTTTATAAATGTTGCGCTCTATTTTTAAGTTGATCAGTTAGCAACAGATATAAATGTTGTTCATCAATTTTGTTTTTCAGTTTTAATTTGTAGCAACTAAAGATGAAATCGATCTTATTAGATCAATTTGATAGATTTTAAGAGTAATTGGGGTCTGGAAGTATGTGATTGTATAATCAATTTCTGGAAAAAAATGATCGAATTCGATCGAATCGAATGAAACTGGAAACAATGTGATTGCACCACACATTTTTTGTGTTTTCAATTCGATGGTTTTTTATGGAACCGATGGATCATAACTGCAATTAGGGACTGTAGATCTCTGATTATCAACTCAATTTTGTAAAACAATGATCAATCGACTTCCAATTTAATCGAATTGAATTGTTTTATGAAAAAACCTTGGGAAAATGTTCCAATTGTGTTACTGACAATTGCATTTGGAGTGACCATATAGAAGGTCACCCTTTGGTCGACCAATTAAACTTTTATATTTTATTAATTTATGGAGATTTGTTAATCATCTAATGGAAGTTTCATAAAATTTGGTCATGATTTATGCGAATTATTTTCAAAAATATAGTTCTATTGCTACGGGCCTTAGAGTTGAATGTTGGTATGTATTAATCTATCTTTTGCTTTTTTTTCTTCTTTTTTATCAGACAGCTAGGGGAAAAAGGGACTCCCCTCCCTCCAAATAAAAGTACAAAATACATCTTTCCCTTCATATCCTCCCTCACAATATCACACAACTTAGGAAGACATATCAATATTTACATCTACCCATTTAATAGGAGGATGATAGATCGCCAACAAATCTGCAACCCTGTTAATTCCCTATAAACATGAGAGATCTTCAAAACCTCAAAGAAATATCTAGGAGTATTCATCCTTCTCTAAATATGTATAAGGTGCTAAGGGGTTTACTTTCTTTCTATACCAGCAAGAAATAAATGGCCTTAGAATTAATAACCAGATGGACTCTCTTAATACCTCTAACCTTAGCAAAATTGAAACCCAACTCCACACCATGGAGCTCATGAGCATTTATAGTTTTGAGGGCCTCCACCTTTAGTAGCATCAATCAAATTGCCTAGGATATTCCTCAAAATAGCCCGCTCCCCCCCAATCTCTAGAATGATCCTTTAAAGAGAAATCAAAATTTATCATTGTTAAGTCACGCTCACAAGCAAGCCAAGAAAAATACTTCCTAGAAGAGGTCGTAAAAGCACAATGATTCTCAACCTCTCCACAAGATCTCTAGCTGAAGAGTTATCCCCCACACCACCTTTAAAATATATCACTTTGACTATGACATTCTACAAATTAGTAAAACCCACTTGCTAAGATGTAGAAAACTTAATTACAAGTGAAAATTTACTATTTCTTTCTCTCCAACATGGTACATATAATAGTTAATTATGATCTTCTTGACTCTAGAGATGCGACCTTTCCCAGTAAAGTTATTAACACACCACATAACTTCATCCTGCCAACTACAACAAATATGTCTGTAGTAGCCCATTTTCAATGAGTGACCCATCCAAATCCCAGCAGAGAAGGGACATGAATGAAACAAATGACCATCAAACTCTGACCACCATCATAGGGAACACAAGTAGCAACTTGGATTATACCCCCAATTAACCATCTTCTTCTTAGTCTTTAACCTCCCATGCAACCCCAACCAATCAATAAAAGATTGCCTGGCAATATGAGACTTAAACCATACCAAACTATTCCACTTCACCTTACCCCTTACTCCAGCCAAACTCATATAAATGTCTTTCATATAAAAACCAGATTGACTAGCCTTCCACATTACCATATCAAATTCAGATTGATCACAATCAACCTCATGTACCTTAGTGATAAGTGTTTAGTTTACATGTTTTTATTATCAATTTCATACATATTTTAGTTAGGTTTATAGCATTTTACCTTGTATTACCCTTGTTTTTTTTATTTTTTATTTTTATTTGGTTAATCATCCTAAGAATTGTGGCAATAACTACAAAATAGATAACAAGTGAAGTACACCAAATATCTAAGTATCTACATCCAAGAGAATCTTATGGCCATTTTGAAGAGAAAGAAAAAACGATTCTAGTGCAAAAAGAATGAGGTCATTCCAAGGTCGGGCGAAGAAATTATGGATAAAAGAACAGGACTCAAGAAACAGGAAAATCATAACAAAAGTCATCAATGTCATGGAATTTTGACCACCACAGTATTTCTCGGGCAGACAGTTTGGATGAATTACGGGTTTTACAGTCGTCAGGGTCATGGGAATGGACCGTGACGAATCTATGAATTTTCCAGATAGAGAATTTGAGTTGTTTTTGGTGTTGAAAGTCGTCAGGGTTGTGGAAAAGGACCATGACGAACGTGGAAAGCTTCACGGACACGTTTTGACATGCTTTGGACTTCTAAATTGAGAAAACTTGGTCCCAGTGAGATTTTAAACAAATCTTAAATTTCTTGAATACTATATATGAAGACCTTATAAGCTTTTACAAGGAGTACAAATTCTCTACAACAACACAAGGATACAAGAAGATAGGGTTTGCAACCGTAAAAAACTTCTCAATGATCATAGGGTTTGCTTTGTATCTTCTTCTTAATATTTTTCATTATTTTGGTAAAACCACAGTAGATAAACTTTTCTATATTAGTTAAGGATGTGGTCGGATATCAGAAACATGTTACTTGATTGATATATTGGTTTTGGTATCTTAATCTCATCATTATCGTTCATGTTCTACCATTAATTATAGCCATGTATAGTTGTATGAATATTTTCTTAGAATAACTACTGAATAACCATGAATGCATATCTATATCTAGACTAGGGTTTTGAGATACATAATTGTTGATAAACCTTGTCATAAGTAGCATAGTATGATTGTTGATTGTATTTAAATAGATTACTCATAGTACATCTATTGCATTGATTATCCTAATTCGTAGAACTTAACACTCTTGGAGGATTAAATTAATAGCACGTTGCATTAATTATAGTCATGTATAGTTGTATGAATGTTTTCTTAGAAGAGCTACTAAATAACCATGAATGCGTATCTATATCTAGACTAGGATTTTGAGATACATAATTGTTGATAAACCTTGTCATAAGCAGCATAGTATGATTGTTGATTGTATTTAAATAGATTACTCATAGTACATCTATTGCATTGATTATCCTAATTCGTAGAACTTAACACTCTTGGAAGATTAAATTAATAGCATGTTGCATTAGGTTATTCTTGAGTAGTATTTTCCTATTCATTGTTATTCATGGTATGTGATAGACACATTTTTGTGTCTTATTTATCATACATTCTCTATTTTGTTATCACTTATTTTGTACTTATTATGGGTTTTTATGTCTTTCTAGGTATTTTTAGAAAATAAATTTTTGTGGAAAAATCGGGTCGAAAAATGTTAAAGGCACCCAAGATTTTGATAAAGAAATCTGAAGAGAATTGATAAAGGCACCTCACTTATTGTTAAAGGCACCCACGTTGCAAATTTGAAATACCAAAAATGGCGGGAAAATATTATTCCTTACAACTGCGTGAATCTGTTTCGAGATTTAAGAGGAGATTTCAAATGTTTTAAGACAAGATATACTCTTGCCTTAATTAAAAGAGTTGTACGTGATTAAAAGGCTATAAAATCAAAATAATATTCGTTCATCACACAAAACAAGGAAAAAATAATCTCGGAAAGGGAAATACTCTTTGAGATTTGTTTCTCGAGTTTGAATGAGGTGGAAACAGTGTCAAGATTTTATACTCGAAGCTAAACAAAGCAACAACACAGAGTCGACAAGGAAGAAAATCAGGATCGAGAAGTTTAGAGGAAGAAAATAATTGTCGAGAATATCTTTCATTCAAAGAATTTTTTTTTGGAATTACTCGTAGATATATGGAAGCTATTAAGGGTGTAGTATAAATAGGAATCGATACCAATATCATTTAGGGGGTTGGCAGAGGCTAGAGAGGAAGAAATCAAAAATCAGAAAAATCTGCTCGTGATGGAGAAGATGAAGAAATCGTTGCTAAAAGGTTGAAGCTTTCGTGGCTAAAAAGTTAAAGATTTTGTAGCTAAAGCTTTTAACTTTGCAACATTTATCTTCAATTTGCAACGTTTATCTTCACTGAAACACCTCCCTCTGTAATAGTGAGTCTGTAACGCCTATAAACGTTGCAAACTTACTGTTTTCTTTATTTTTCTCATTTTTCATCATTTGTAAACACTTTGAGACATGAATCATAACTTTGAGCAAGTGACTAATATGAGCAGCTAAACCCCTTTGATGAAACGATAGAGGAAGCCATTTTTCCAAGAAAAGTGGTATATTTCTATTTTAATTGATTTTTGCAATTTCTTTTATGATTATTTGCTTTCATTAAAAATTGATTTAAGGATTTTTATTAAGCAGTTGTGATTTCTTTTGATAGAGCATGCTTAGCCTAGGGTTTTTGATGTTATATGATTTCGATTTACAATTTTTACTTTGAAAATCTACTTTTGCAACATATCATAATCACTTTAAATGTAAAGAATTGCATGAATATTGATTAGATTGAATCACTTTAATTGGTTAATGGTGAAATCCATAACCTCAGTATTTGTGAATATTAATTTCATCTTTTTTGTATATTGTCTAGTTTAAAAATTAGTTTATTAAATCTAAAATTAATCTTCACAAGTTCGATTTTGAAACCCTTTCTTACCACATCTACAAACCACATCAGTATGTGATGACATAAGAAATCTACTGGAGTATGCTCTAGATAGGATGCTCTTGGGATTTTGATAATGAAAGATTAAGTGACAACTCTAGTTATTAGTTAAAGTACATGTCTTATTATTGAAGATGAACCTTTAACCAGTATTCTCAATCTAGTGATTCTATTTACTCATTGTTGCTTGCATACTAGTTTCATTAACCCCCTCCCCCTTCCAAAACCCCACCCCTTGTTACATAAGTTTTCGAATATGAATAACAAGCCATACCTCTTGCGGAACGAACTTGTTTTTATCATTGTACTCTAATCCATATTTTAGAAAGTGAAATCCCTTGAAATAATTTTAAGTGGTTGAAAACCTACCATTTATCCACAATTTGGTTTAAGTTGCAATCTATAGAATCAGGGAAAGACCACCCAGACTCATCCAAGAAATTATCCACACTACAATCATACCTAGGATATAACTCACCAATATCATATGTATTGATCCAATCAATCAACCTGCCATTAGGATGCCAAGGGTCATCCAAAAACTTAGTATCCTCCATCCCCTAAAACGTGCATTATAAAATCCTTGCTAACATTTCTCTGCTCCAAAATTCTTCTCGAACACCATGAAACATGCTGGGCAACACTGAGAGACCAAAAATCTTCATTCTTGATAATATTTTTATGCACCCAAGCATTCTAAATATATATTATACTTCCTACTGACCAGATCCCAGACATACCTTAAATTTGCAGCAACATTTGTAAGCTCCATACTTCTAACTCTCAAACCCCCTTCATCATAAGGTATAAAAACCACCTCCCAACTAATATGATGATACTTTCTTTCCAAATCAGCACCATACCAAAGGAATCTCTTACGTATATAATTAGATCCTTAACAGCTCTTTTATAAAGAACAAAACAAGACAACCAAAAGAAAATCATCCCACTGAACATAAATTTTATCATCAATAACCTCTCATCATAAGTTAATAATTTATAATCTCATGATTTAACTCTCTTGGAAACCTTGGAGATTAAAAGCATAAAATCCTGATAAGAAAGCCTAGTATAAAGAAAATGAACTCCAAGATAACGAACATATAGCTCACCGATACGATTATCCAGACACATGAAAATAATATCATGATCCACATAAGAAGAATAAAAAGCAGTCTTTTGCTTCTTCATCTCAAGACAATTTTTTTTCTAAAAACACCAAGAGAAACTTAGGAAAATCAACAAAAAAAACAAAGCCTTGAGAAAACAAAGAACATCATCTGCAAAACAAAAATGAGTAATTTGGGTCAATCTACACCTAGAATATAATCCAAAACTACCAATACCCACCTGATACTTGAGAAAAACACTCAAAATCTCCATAATAATGACAAAAAGTTAGGGAGACAAAGGACAACCATGACGCAGACCCTTGCTAGCAGAAAAATACCATAAGAGGACCCATTCACAAGAATAAAAAATTTAGTAGAGGAAATGCAAATGTAAATCCAATAAACGAATTGCTAAGGAAATCCCAACTTCTTTAATATAGCCTCCCAACTAACACTGTCATAGCCTTTCTAGGATCAATCTTTAGGGAACACCACTTTCTCTATGATAGTTCCTAACAATATCATGAGCTAAAACGATGTTATCTTGGATGAAGCTGCCTGAAATAAACACACATTGATTTGAACTAAACAACCCCTTCAAAACACTCTTCATCCTAATGGCAAGAATCTTAGTGTTGCACTTGTAGATCACATTACAACATGAAATAGGATAAAATCATAAATAACATATGGATTATCTATCTAGGGAGACAAAGTAGTAAATATATTATTTACCTCTTGAATTTAGTAAAGATATTCTGAATAGCCTTCACAAAATCAGTTTCAATAAGACCAACGAATCTTGAAAAATGGATAGAAAACCCATATGGCCCCAGAGCTTTATTGAAACCAATACATGACACAACAAACACAATTTCATCTCTAGATATAGGAGCAATGAGACTGGCAGCATCAACAACATTTAAAAACTGAAGAAAAACAATATCAACATCATCCAAAATGGATTGACCATACCCATTAAACAAGGAAGAGAAAAACTGGGTACACTCCAAGGCTATATCCTTATCCTCCTCATTAAGAATATTATCACTAGCATCCCTCAAGTAAGAATATTGTTTCTATATGCCTTTTCTCCTTCAATGAATTATGGGAAAAAATGGGTATTAGAATGTTACTTAAGAATGCACCATCACCTTCTTAACCTCCACAACTGATTCTGAAAGGTTATCAAACCTATCTTCCCTCCACTCAATCAATATATGCTTCACCTTCTTAAGCTTGGAAATAATAACAAACATAGGGTTACCCTCACCTTTTCACTCCAAGCTTCTCTAACAAGTAACACTACACCAAATTTAGCATTTTAACAACATACTATTTCCTTTACTGAACGGGCTTGAAGCAGCAGTGGGCCGTTGCAAAACACCATGTTGAAGTTTTTCGCAACAATTATGGCACTGTTGCTAAATTGAGTCAGCAACGGTTGGTCGCAACAGATACAAGCCGTTGCGAAATTAAAATTTCACATCAGCAGCCAACTGTTGCAGAATTTTTTATTCTATTGCTAATCTCAAAGCTTTTTTCGGATATTCATATTCGAACCGGATATAGTTGTTCTGGTTCATATTTAGCAACATGCGTCAGCCGTTGCTAATTTTTTCAACAAGAAAAAAAAAGGTCAAGTCTCGATTCCCCCCCCCCCTCCCAAATTTTTCATGTAATACCCCGATTCTTTCAAATATGATGATTCAATTTGATCACCCTCACATCCAACATCCCCACAAATAATACTCTAAATAAAATGATTAATTGATTCATCAATTCTAATGATGCAATCTTAACCCACAGATTCATCAAAGGATTTTATAATATAAAAAGAATAATAGATTCATCTAATTGTTTGAGATATAGATGTTTATAAGCATGAGATACAGATTCATCAAACATGATAGTTAACATATTGATACAGATGTTGGATGTTAGAATAATACATACCTGATGATTGAAAAATGATGATATCATGTTCCTAGATGGTTCCAAAAAATCTTCTTGTGTACTGAATTCTGAAGAGGAAAGTACAATGCCAAAATCTGATAAGAAATTGTAACTTGGAAAATAAATTAACAAACTGAAAAAGATGGGATTAAGATTACGTAAATTCATTTAGAAGACCAAGCTCATCAAAGGCTAAGTCACAACATCGAATTGAAGTATTTTCTAGGCTAAGTATCCAATTGAAGTACTTACTAGGGATTGATATTCCTCCGGCAGGCTACCAACGCTTCAATTGACCCTAACTATAGTCACCTGCGTAATCAAATATAACAGAACACAAACCATAAAACATCTACATATACAAAAAACACACACATAGGCAAAAAAGTTGATTCATTCAAATATTTCAGTTCACATAGTTATATAATTTTTTCAGGTAAAGCTATAAGCTTCCTTATGCACAACTGCATAAGAGTCTTTTTAAGCGCAACTGCCTAAGAGTCTTCCTTATGCACAACTACATAAGAATTTATATGTTAACATGTTAAGATCATGTACAAAAGTGTGAACATAAGTAAAAAATGATAAAAGCCATACATGTTTGTCGTTTATATACGCGATAGAACATGGATGAGATATCAATGAAGAGTTTCATAGCATATCTCCAAAAAAGTAGATCGACCAACTAATCATATTTGATGCACATCTTTGGATGAACCATAAATCCTCCAATTCCAACATCTTTAAAGTTATCGGCAAGTTTATTAAATCTTATGGTCAATTCATCTAGTAGGAGAATGTAATACAACAACACTTTCGCAAGATTAGATAGTAATGGTGAGCGGTGAGCCATACGTACTAAAGCACGTATACAAAGTTTACAAATATAAATAACCTTACTACCCATGTTCAACAATGAACATTGCTTCATTTCAGCACCTACTGCTGATCGAGCTGGTGATATGGTGTGACTAGGTGAAGGTTGGTTGCCAGGTGAACTTGTATGAGCCATTGAACCAGTGTGAGAAGGTGAACCCACATAACATTGCACACTGTCCATGTTGTTCGAGTCAACAAACAATGTCGGAATTGCAGATTGGATATCCTTCACAATGTGGCATAACGTTCCAAATCCTTCGAGTAGAACCCCTATATTGCTACCTAAATCCTCCACGTGATCCTTAATACCTCCATCCTTAGACTTCATTTCATGTACTTTAGCACGTGCAGGACCAGAATAAACAAATTGCATACGAGAAATAGGTCCAACAGTACGAACCCGTCCCCTAAAATCCTTCCTGAAAGCTGCAGTCAATGCATCTAGTTCTTTTACATGAATACCAGCAGATTGTTTCTCCTTGATCTCTTCTTGCACCTTATTAAGATCATTCTGCAATGTCGAGCATAACACTCTATAAAATATAAAGATGTCTAGTAGAGAGTTTAGGAAGACATGATATATATATGAAACATAATTTTACTCACAAAGTATCGTTGTGCACTAGGTAGAATTTTCCCACCCTCTTGAGTATGAACCTCAATCCACACATTAGAGGTAGTGACTTCCACTCAAGGATTCTCGTGCTCCTAAGTTTTCAAATACAACGAGTCGATTAACATTAATGAATCGACAAAAGTATGAGAGTAGTCACATTTTCCATTATGTGAATAGATTCATAAGTGATAGAATATTATGGAAACAATCATACATACCAGTTCAGTTCTCACCAAAGAATGAGGTTTACGACCAGAGGTATGAGACTAATCATATTGTTGCCTTTTCCTCTTGTGTTCAGCTCTACTTTCCACTGCTTTTACATTGTCTTCATGCTCGCAGAATTTTACCATGTCCTCTTCTTTTATATTTGGAAGAGTATATGAAATCATTTCTTCATGAGTAGTATTATACATCAAGATAGACTCTTCGTAACTCATATTTAAATCTCCTTCATGGATCATACATCCCTTTAATCACGGTTATCTTAGAACTCTCAGGTGAATTATATAATTTCTGAAAAAATAGAGCAATGGCTTACTAACATAGCAGTGTTTTATTAAAAACAGAGCAACGACTTACTAACAGAGCAATGGTAAATGATATGTGAACATAAATCAGATTGAGATAAGTTTTTGTACATGTAATTCATTCCAGACGTCATCTTTGTAAGTCTGAGGCACATGCTTCCAGGTTTTGAATGAAATAGGGATATGGGTACGAATCAATATGCCCTTTCTGTGGACGAGTGTTGTTGAATTTCCTAAAATGGGAAGTCCATTTTCATCTACCTCCACTGCTGCCATAATAACCTGTAAAATAACAATAAGAAAATGTCTATATGCGAAAGAAACTAACTGATAACACCCTTTGTCACTATCCACATAACACATCAATCAAACTTCATAAAAAAAAAATAACCTTTTAACATTGCACAACTTATAAAACATAATTTGTCAGATTAAGAAACAACAAAGATTATAAGATAGATGCAAAAAGTAACATATTACGCTGATGGTAGACGCATCATTCTAAACCACAGAATTGATACATATAAGTTTTCTAAATTCTCATTGTCAGTAAGAGCCGACTGATAGATAGTAGGAACTTCAATATCATCTACATGGAAATTAATTTTTATGGTGAATGCAACACCACAAACCAGCGTTCTTCAGAAATATCCTTTGAGTAGAACACTTGTGTCACTTCAGATGCAAGAATAAACGGCTCATCCACAATTCTACTAATGTTTTTCATCTTCGACAAGTTAACCTTTATCAAGTGTGAATTTGCATCAACATTGCATCCATTAATCTTATCTTCAACCCTGGCCCAGTCATAATAGAAAACTGTTTCTTCGAATTCTAGATAATTCAACTTGATAGCGATTCCATAATAGGTTATTTATGCTTCTTTGAAGTTTTAGCTCTATGCATTATAATATATCTCATTGACACACCACTGTTCTGTGATATCACCCTCGCCTCGTAGTCTTGTGGACAGAAAACGAATCCATTGACTTGGTATCTCTTATATGATTGCGCCTTGAAGAGAGGTCCTTGCGCTAATAGCCAAAGTACTGAATCCACATCATTAGCTTCTAACAACTGCAAGTTGTAATGTGTGAGTCAGTTACACAACCAAGACCATAATTTGTTTTAATATAAACCAGAACTGAAGCTAATATATTACCTCGTCGCATAACCATAAAAGAAAACTCTTTAAGGTATTATTGGACAAACTATTTCTATGACCATTAGACTTGGCGTTTTCAACATAGGAATCATACTTCCTATAATCAAATAATAATTCAACAACTTAGTCTTTTCTGCAGAAACAAAGGATAGTTTTTTTTAAATACCAATAATTCAATTTACAAACTACATGGTCTGGCAGAAACAAAGGCTAGTACTTAGTAGAAGATTCTGTTGATCAGGCTTATCATACCCGAGAGTCTCTACTGGTTTCACAGATAGACATATGGACATCAGATTAAACAATAACAAATCAACAACTCATAGGTGTAAAACTAGAAAATTATACATTTGCCACTCATCTAATCATATATACTTAGAGAGAATCCATTTGCGACCTTTCTCAAACTACACTTGAGTTAAAGTAATATTCCTAGTATTATTTAAAGGCATCTCGTCCGCGAACTCATCGTCATCATCTAAAAAGGCTTGTCGAGTATGTTTATGAGTACCATTACCATCTTTTGACAGGCCCTCCATACAATACAAGATAGTTTCTCGCAATGTATACCCTCTTGTAATGCACCAGTCAATGTATCTTTTATTGCGCACTAATCTTTTGAATTATTTCATTAACCTACAAATATCAGTAAGAAAAGTTAATAGTTCATCTACAACTCTCAAATTTAGATTAAACAACAAAGTTAGTTGTGGTAATTACCTCTCAAAGGGATACATCCACCTGAATCTGATCGGACCGCTGATTAAAGCTTCATCTGCAAGATGAACCATCAGGTGAATACTAATAACGAAGAACGAATGAGGAAAATATTTTCAAAAACACACATTGCTTACACCATACTAGTTTTTGATCTTATTAGATATTCTCGGTTGATAACCTTCGCGCACAGAATGTTTAAGAAGATACTGATCCGGAGAAGAGAAACTCGTAGCTCTTTAGGCAGCAAAGTTGTAGTACAAACCAACAATGGAAACAAATGTTGCATTAGAAAATGGTAATCATGAGACTTGAAATTCCTTAGGTCGGGAGGATTCACGCTGACGCAGTTGCGAAGATTGGAAGAGAAACTGGATGGCACCCTTAAGTTCTTCAAAATAGTACAAAAATCAAGTTTCTCCTTTTTAATCAGGGAAAAAGTTTCATTCTCCATTGTTGTTTTGCCGATAACAACATCCTCTTTTAGCCACAACTTCTTCTTAATCTCCAATGCTTCCATATCTTTACGCACATCAGGACCATCTTTAGACTTGCTATTTCCCATCAAAGTGTTAATAATATGCTGGGTTATATTTTCTCTGTATGCATAACATCCATAATATGTCGGATCGCATTTGAACCCCAATTCGGCAAATCATGAAGAATAAACCTTTGAGAAAACAATGAGTGGTCATTAACTTCATTTTCTACATTGAAAGCATCTTCACTTTCCCCTTCAAGTTTTCTTTTACGCTTCAGAGTTGTTGTCGATGGTTGTTTCCCCTTACCCTTCTTAGTTATGATATTACAAACAATCTATTGTATTTGCAACCCATTTAGTGTCCAAGGAGCTGGACGATGCTCTACCCCTCCATTGAAATTCTTGTTATCATCTCGATAATTATGTTTCGATGGCATCCATCTACGATGTCCCATATAACAAATTTTCTTACTTAACGGCAGATAATCGACATTTATTTCTTCTCAACAAGTAGGAAAAGCATTATATCCATGTGTTACACATCCAGACAAAGTCACTAACGAAGGAAAATCATGAATAGCCTATAGTAATCTTGCTTTCAGCATAAACTCAGTTTTAGTGAAGGAGTCATATGTTAATACACCTTCCTCCCATGACTGCTTCAACTTATCTATAAGAGATTGTAAATAAACATCTATTTTACCTGGTGCTTTTGGGCCTGATATAAATAACACCAGCATTGAGAACTCCTGCTTAATACACAAGGAAGGGGCGAGATTGTAAGGTTGTAGAATTATCGGCCAACAATTGTGACTGGCACTAAAGCATCCATTCAGATTGAAACCGTTTGTTGATATGCCAAGTGTAACATTCCTTGGTTCCTTTGTAAACTACGATGAGAAGTATTCCACACATCGCCAAGATGAACTATCAACATGATGACGTATAATGTTTATATCTGACTTGGCTCTAGAATGCCAAGTCATTGCCTCTGCTATCCATGGATTGCTACAAAACCTTTGCATCCTTTTAATCAACGAAAAATGCCTTAACCTCTTCTGAGCAACTGTAGTAAGTTTCCTCTCATCAGTAAAAACCTTCTTATACCTAGGTTCTTGATATACATGACACTTCACCAATGATGCATAATCCTTCTAATACAAAATGCAATCATTTACACAGGCATCATAAGTAACATAATCTATCCCTAGATCTTGGATCATGTTTTTTATATCTGGGTACTTAGATGGAAGTGTCTTTCCTTCGGGAAGCAACTCCTTAATCAATTCTAAGAGTGCTGAGACACCATTGTCTGAAAACCCATACTGAGTCTTAATGTTATTCAGTTTTACATCAACGTACAATGTTGTCTTACCTTTAGGACATGAAGGGTATAACAGTTCTCTTGAACGCTCATGTAAAGATTTATTTTTATTACTTCTGCTGGTTCCAGCATTAACATGAATCCTACTATCTAGCCCAACATTCTCATCTGCACCTATAGCAAGGATCGACATCCTCAACAATAACTCATGTATTATCACTTACATTTGATACATTCTCAACTGCATTATCACCTACATTTTCCTTACTAATCTTATCCTTATGTGCCCGTGCTTCTACTTTTGAGCTTTCTCCATGAAAACGCCATGTTGTATACATCGAATGAATACCATTTTTGATAAAATGAAATGAAATATCACTAAGAATCTCCAATCCTTTATTGTTCTTACAGCATTCACAAGGGCATCATAATAACGTATTCCCACTACCATTTTTACTAGCAAACTCTACAAATGACTTAACACCTTGTATGTATTGATCTGATTTACGGGAACATTTCATCCACCCTTTATCAAGCATAGATGACATTTCATTAACCTACAATTGTGATTCCTAAAGACAATATATATGTTAAAATTCATCAAATCTATCAATACATCTACACGACATCAAATGAAAAATCACTAACAATTACATTCATCCAATGAAAGTGATATCTACTTCAGTTCTAACCATACAAATGTTTTGTCAACTTAGTTACAAACTAAACATGCAACTATGAATGGATTCAAGAAAAAATCACAATAAACTGCTAATAATTTCTAATTTTGACAGAACTAACCAAGCAAATCAAACCTATTACAAAGAGTTTGAGTTTTTAGGTTTAAGTTCAAAAACAAACAAAAAAAAATTAAAACAGAGAACTCAAGTTTATCTTGATTTCTGAATTCCACTCACTGAAAACCATTCAAAATCGAAAATAAGAAGCTCCCAAATCATACAAAAATCGAAATAAATAAACACACAGATCTCATATACAACCTATTGACCAAAAATTAAACCCAAACCATAAAACTAGAATAAAAAGATGAAACCATACCTAGGTTTATTACGCTTAGCAATAGCTCTCACAATGGTGCTTCCACTTGCAGTAATATAAGTGAAAGTCATTAAAAAAAGAAACATAACTATCGGGTTAGCAATTCGGGGTATATGGATAATTTGGGACGAACGAGTATTATTTGTTTTGGCGGAATGTAAATCTGATCCACTATTCGATCAAAGATTCAATTTAGGGATAAATCGAAACAACATACATATGTATATAATTCGTTTTATAGATACGAATTCGGTGCATAAAATTCGGCATAAATTAACTCGTAAAAAAATCATTTTAATATAATTTCGTCTTGGGTACTATAATTTTACGATTTAAATGAATTACACATATAATATATGCAATGTAATCAAGAAATAACATGTACATTGGTAGTATAAAGTTTAAATTGATGTACATAAAATTTTAAAAATAAAAAATGTGATAGAGATCTGGTAATGACACGACAAAGTATTATACGGGCCATATAGTTTGGCAATTCATAAATACACATATATTTATTTCAGGCTAAATTTATACATCTAAGTCGGATTTCAAACGTACGGATGATACAAACATGTTTACAAATTATACTCATAGTATAATTTACAAATTTACTAACTAGGCCCCTATATAACTACATGACCATTGCAGGCCGACTGAAAAGCGTCCAATTTTTATTTATTTTTTTGAACCAAACGTTTCGTTCCTTGTATAAATAGCCACGATTAATTCATAACAAATTAATAACACTTAGCGACGATAAATTGCCTAATTTAAATTAAGCGACAGTCAGTTTAATTGGAAAGGGAAACGACGCATCTTGATTGTTATTGGACTAAACTCATGGGACTTTCTATTTTAGTTGTTTGTGTACCTAAATTGTTATCAGAAACCAGACCGTCCCTAATCTAGGGAGGAAATAGAGAACAAGGGGTGAAAAATTAATGTGTATCGAATATGGTTTTCTGGGTCGGTTTTCGGTTTAACCCACACATTACCCTTTCTTCTACGCCCGAATTCTCATCTTCTCTGTTTCGATTTTTTGTTCTCTGTTTTTTCTTTTAATCCAATTCTTAAAATTAAAAGGATTAAAGCTTCTATATTTCAATTGATAACTTATATTACCTTATATTCAAAGATATCGAACTACAAAACATTTTGATTCGATCAATTATTTCATTTTGATCAAAATTGAATTCTTTTTTTTTGTTGTGTTTTTGAAATTGGGAGATTAAGGTCTTTCCAATTTAGATAATTCGTTGGATAAGATAGATTTTTATAAGAATGGGTGTCTATTAATCTTTCTTTGATAGAAAAAGATGGAAGAAATTTTTGGAAATTTGATAAAACGTGATGAAAAAATAAATAAAAATCAAATTCAATTTATACGTTGCAGACAGATTACAAAGGAGTGAACATATAGAAGGCCTCCTTACAGTCGGCTAATAATTTGATCTTTACGTAGTTAAGATTTAATAACCTAACATTTGGGCATTTCGTACATATCTCCATCCCAAAACTAAGAGATAAAAACCGATTCTCACAATAAATGGGCCCGCCATCGAAGGACTAACATGGGTTCATCCATTGTGGGAGTCGGGTTTTTTATGTCGGTTTTGGAGGTGCATGTGAAGATTTTTTGTTATAAAGACTTTCATTCTATCTATTATGATGATCACTTAAGAATGACGTGTGTGTTGCAAAGTTTCTTCAGGAATGATGCGTTGTCAGTGGTAAAGACTAGGTGTATTAGAATTCTGAAAATCTTGAGAAGCATTCAGTTTGGTCATGTCTACAGAGTAATTTTTCTGCAGACAAGCAAATAGGGGAGCAAGTTTGAGGTGTGGGAAAGTTGGGGAGTTTGTTACTAAGCCCAAGTTTTTTAGGCTTGATTGAACACCAGGACATGATATATTGTAGTTTTCGTTAGTTTTTTTTAGTCTTATGTAATGATTTTTGTGGTGCGAATTTGTGTTTGAGTGTGTAGTTCATTTTTTATGAACTTCTTATTTTTGTATTCTTCTTTTGTCTTTAAGAAACTAGATTTGTGCCCAATGTATAGTTACTTTCTCTTTTATGTAAGTATTGTTATTTCACAAAATAAAATGATGATGAAAATTGATAGTTTACGTACATGTTTGTTATATCATCCAACCAAGTTTTTTTCTTCTTAACAATGACGATAAAAATTGATAGTTTCCCATCTCAGATAAAACAATTTCTGTAGAAAGTAGTCGTTGGATGGATATGAGAGAAGATTGTACTCATTGGATGGAGGTAAATAACCTAACAAATTGATGATGAAATGCCCATACCTTTTTGTTATACCCTTTAAATAAAGATCGTAATCTACCAGGTATATTAATTAAGAGTAAGAAAAATAAATATCAAAGATATGAATTATGACATGCTTTTGCATTAACATTAGGAACATTAATTGTGACTATGCATAATTATGTTTGCAAACGATTGTTTTTAAATTGCAAACAATTATACTTTTTGATATTGAGTTTCTCTTGGTCTACCAACACGGTGCAATAACAATTGTATATACTAATGTTCACTCATACAATTGTTATTGTAATAACAATTGTATTCCTACCACACCCCCTTTTACTGCATCATTTCACTTCTTCCTTGTCCTATGCATTGGTCCAAAGCCTGACCAAATCCTAGACAATAAAGCTAGAGCAATGGCGCATGCCAAATGCGACATTGTAGTCTGTTATTTGGCTAAGCAAAGCGAAAGGCACATGGAACATTGAGATGAAAATTTTAGGAACGAATATTTGCATGAATTTACTCAATTTTAATCCATAAATAGAGTAAAGTACATGGCCAAGGCAAGTCCAGGAGAAGTTGGTGCGAGAATGGCTCCAAATTGGAGACTATGGTGCCGTTATGCGCATTTGAAGACTTTCCACGTGCAACTGGATAAGGGGACGAGTTGGGACAATTATAAGGCCCTTTATAAATGAAAAATAAGTTATTTAACCCCCTATCACAGATGTCGCATCAATTGTATCGAGTTAGAGAAGATTGGTCAGTTATGCACAACTTTAGGCGGTTACGATCAGTTATGGACACTTGTCTGTCCAAGGATTGTGAAAATTATTTGCATGGTTTTTGGTTATTTAGTTCATAGTAAGAATTGAAATACAAAGCCAACACAAAGAGAATGATATCATTCCGAGTTTGTACGAAGAAGTTATGAGCAAAACGGTGAAACCAACTTAGATTTGGAATCTGTTGGGCCTGTTTTGGGCCTGCGCGGGAAGATAAAGAAGGAATGCGTTTGGGGCTTGCGTTGGACGTGAAAGTAAGGGTTTTTGTTGGATTTGAGGAGGTTAAGTGTCCTAATTGGATAGAGATTAAGAGGAGGTGTTAATATTTGAGGAGATTAAGTTTTCTACTTGGATAATGATCAAAAAGAGATGAAAATATTTGATGGTTATCAGGTTTCCTTGTTGGATAAACATAAAGAGGAGGTTGCAAAAGCCTGTATAAATTACGGGGAGCCTAGATACAACTTTGACAGATAATTTTCTCAACATCTTAAGCCTAGGGTTTACCCCTTATGAGGAAACCATTCATTCTTCTTCTTCTTCTTTCCTCATATTATGAGTAGCTAATTCTTGTTGATTATGGATGAACTCAATGTTCTAGACATAAAGCTTAATTAGTTTTACAAATTTATTTGGAGTTTTAATCGTTATCGTTTGTTTTCACTACATCTAGGGTTTATGATTAATTTCTAGATTGTTCAAGTGTAATATTGAATTAATCTAATAATCAGTTTAATGCTAGTAGCATTTAGGGGATAAGTATAATAATCTCTTAATTCTTTACACAAGTAGAAATCACGAGACCTTGCAGAGGGATTCTGTGGAGAAATTACGAGTATAAATAACACTAGCAAGTGGACCTTGAGATAAGAGTTTAACTACTAAGATCAACCTAATTTCGTAAAGCCTAAAGCGTTTGACTGGGTTACACCTTAAGTGATATACTACTTGGTGGTTTAGACGAATGGAATCTGGTAGTTGAGAACTTCTATATCGAGCGATAAAAGGATTTTTGGGGATATCACTGATCTAGATGTTATTCTACGGTTGGTGATGAATGATTCAACCAAAAGATAGATAAGTATACTACTTGAGTTAACGTTTGTAAACTTATCTAAATATCATCTAGATCCTTATTACTCAAGTAGTATACTTATCTATCTTTTGGTAAGTATACTAATTGACTCCTAATCATCTTTTCTTCTTATTATTATTCTTTTTAATTGTTTTAAACAACCAATCCCTCTTAGTATTTCTTTTTATTATAGTTTTGCTAATCTAAATATCATCTCAATTACATAGCTCTCTGTCAAAAGAATCCTTATTACTGCTGTATTACTAGTTAATTAGTGGAAAATATTTTGATTAATTTGTTGCAATTACAATACGCATCAAATGTTGGCGCCGCTGCCGAGGAGCAGTTGCTAATTGATTTGTTATTTGTTTTAGTGTTGTTTTTAGTAGTTTAGGATATTTTATGTTTTTTTTTTTAGTGTTTTTCAGGTTTTTAGGTTTTTATATTGTTAAAAACTAGTTGAAGGTGTTCAACTCTCGTCAAAAGCGGGAGGTAAATTTTGAAAACAGGTTGTAAGTATCACTTTTTTTTTATTTAGATTTTTTTTTAGATTTTCTCTTTTGTTCTTGTGAGTCGTCATGTTTCCTTTCGGAAATAACATATAGGGTGAACAAGATCAGACACATAATAGTGGTAATCAATATGGTTTTCAATCTCATTCTTATGAAAACCACCAACCATACCAGGGGTACAATCAAAATCAATCTTTTGGCGGATATGATCAATCCCAAACGAAACTTATGGTTATTCTCATACATGCAAACAACTTTATGACAGGTATGTAAGTGAACATTTACGAGGATGGGAGGATAGTTGTACTTTTGATCAGTTGTTTTTTTATTAATGTGCAGATGTCAGAGAGTTTTGAACTCAAAACTTATGATACTGTATCCATACTTGCTCATATTTCTCATATTTTTTTATGATCTTTCACCGATTCAAAGGGATTAGCTGTGGTTTAGAGACTCTATTGTGAGTAATGGTAGAAAATGTATTAACATAAGAAAACTCTCTAAACAATACAATCAACTAGAAGAATCTGGAGCAACAGAAGAGACTCTTCAAGAAATTAACATGGTCATACAAAAACTCCAACGTCGTTGGGATATTGAAGATTATGAGGTTGACCCTTATTTCGATAATGAAAGTGTTAAAGAGACGGTGATTGAGAATGAAACCAAATTAATTGATTTCGTGGAAGACCCAATTGACCTTGCCAAGGATTATAATGATGATGAGATTTTACTTGAAGCAAAAACTGACAAAGAATGTCTTTCAAAGAGTTCGATAGAAGACCACGACACAAATGTGGTAAATAATTTATTGGAGTCTTTTAAGAATGATGAGGATCCTGTAATACAAGAGATTGTGAAAGGTTTGTCTAATCCTTTGTA
>JAJJMC010003761.1:602872-648891 GCA_023531435.1 Papaver californicum | reverse complement strand
ATGATTAAATTGTAAAGGGTCACATGTTATTTGTTAAGTCATGTGTTAACAGTAATTTAACACTGTTAAATAATTAATTTTTATTAATAATTTAAATTTAAAGATAACAACCAGTTAGGTCAATGGTTTGACTTGACAGTCAATGACGAGTCTACATACCATCCTTTAATATTTGAAATGTTGGGTACCAAACTAAAGTGTTGGTCAATTATCGGGGATCATTGATTCCTTTCATAATCTGCAACTCGACGAAAAAGATGATAAACTTGAAGAACTTATGCATCTCAAATCAATCAAACATACACATCTTCAAAGCAAAACGAATATAAGAAGATAGTTCATCTTGAATGAATTTAACAAAAGAATCATTAACCACAAAAAACTAGAAATTAAAACCTAATTGATCTTTAAATCAAACCATATATAAAAACCTACTTGATTTCCTCATATTGAATGAGTTTAACCTACGAAGTAAAACGAGTTCAACATCTCGACAACGACAAAAAACTTTATATGTATCTGTAACTGAGATTCTATGGTCGACAAAAAAAAATTATATTTTTAAATTTGTGGTCGAGGATGAAAAGAAGAAGAACAGAGAGAGAAAATTGTTTCCAGATCTATAACCAATGGTAGTTAAAAATAAAAATTAGGTAAGAAGTTACTACTATTAGGAGGGGTTATTTAAGGAATTATAAAAGATCGAGTTTCCCTTAAAAGCAAATGAACTTAAAATATATCCATGGAGGGCGTTTGTCCAAAGTCTTCAACTTTGGGCAGCAATTTTTTTAGGGCCGCACGTTTGCATAAGTTTTTAGTACATATGAAAGATAAAGGTTTTAGTTTGTGGGATATAATTTGTAATATTGAGCTTTATTAGGGGTAGCAACGTGAATTTTTTTCTAAAACTAACAATCCTTATCACTTACACGTGCCTTTAACTAAATTCATAACTTAAGTTTATATTTAATTTTTCCATCATTCAATTTAGGTGGATGAAAGGTGAATAATATTTTCTTTGTTTTTAAAATTAGATTATAAATTTAATTATAATGATATTATTAGAGCATCAGTTATTTTGTATAGATAATCAGAATTAATGAATTGATTCCTTTAATATTATTTAGTATCGAAATTTGGCTTGATCATATTTTAAAAATGTTATAGACATACTTTTTGTGAAATTTATATATCTTTTGAATTAGAAAAAAAAATTGTTTTCTCTTTTCTGATTCTTTATTTTGTTAGCTTGTAGTTGTTTTTTATTTCTTTTGGAGTTTCTTATTCATAATTTTAAGTCAATTATACTTATAATTATGATCTCATAAAATATATAATTGCTTAATCAAAGATTTATTTAATGTTTGGTACTTAATAAATATCTAATATATTAGTTTGGTACTCAATATTTTAAATATTAAGGGTTGATACCTAGACCGTCAAGTCAAACAGTTAACATAATCATCTATTGATTAAATAATTAAATTTAATTAAAACATTAACTATTTAACAACGTTTAGTATATTGCCCTACTAATTTAATCTTGTGGTCAGATACCGACTAACCAACGACTCATTTGGTTGTTTGTATATATACCTCTCTCACAGAGTTACCCTTACCACCATGTTCTTTATATTCTTCTTTCTCATATTCTCATATCCATCGCAACCAACCACCAGACTTAAGCCTACTCGAGCTACACCATCAATTAGTAACAACCAACTCAAACCCGATATTTCTTTCTCCACTTCTCATCAATCTCTAAAAGCAACCCAACTTAACTACACCTTCCATTGATCACCGTCAATGACAAATCATCGCTACTGTCAAGAACAACTCCATCAACTCAGCAACAATCAACGACAACATTCATCATCGACCTCGTTGTGTTCAATTTATTCTCTGTCGCTGGCAAAACTAAACCATAGTTGCATCATTACCAGTAGTCACCATTATCACATATCATCAACATCGAAAAGAACTGTTTCTGGGCTTAATATAGATGGAGTGAGTTCGGAGGTGATACTCAATGTTGTTGTATTATTTTAGCTTAATTTGAATTTTTGTTGTCGATTGAATTGGACTAAAATTTAGGGGTTCTGATTTTAGGGTTTGATTTTCTTACGCTGAGTTGCAATTTGGAGTTAATTTGTTTAATTGAATTGATTAAAATATTTTGGTTTTTTATTTTTAAATCGTTCATTTCTTCAATTTGGGTGTATAAGATGGATTGAATTGAATTGAAAAATTAGGTTCATCTGTGTGATTGATTTGTTGCTTTTGATAATACCAATTGAAGATGATTGGCATAAACAGAGAACTAGATGGTGGTCGCTGGAAGTGGTCAAGAGAAATAAAAACAGTGAAGGAGGGTTGAGGGTTGTTCCCAGCAAGAAGAAGGCGTGAATAATGGTGTTGGTGACTTGATTTTAATGAATTGAGATGAGTTTATGGTGTGTTGAATGATGAATTAAACTAAGTTTATCTTGAATCTGAAATTAATTGTAGGGAAGAAGATGAATTGATGATAGAAATACAAACGAGATCATGTTGGCATCACCCATGAAATTGCACTGTAAGTGCTTGATGAACTGCCTGAAAGAGTTGGCCGGAGGAAGGTCAGGAAACAAGAAATTTCTTACGGCCGAAATTTAGAAAATCAGAGAGAAAAATAAACTGCACTATAGTTTAGGACTTGATTGAAAATCCTACAAGGATAATGAATGATTATTGTTTATTATTTATTTTAATACCGTTAAATAATTATAAAAAAATATTTAGTTAATAAAAGGTTAAGTCAACGGTTTTATTCGACGGTATCTAAAGGATCAATGTACCAACTTTTAATGTTTTGGACTATTTAACATTTGGTACTAAGTAAATGTCCAACACATTATTTTAGTACCAAATATTTAAAATATTAAAGGTTGATACTTTGATCCGTCGTTGACCGCTAAAGTCAATGTTTGGCCGTTTTCTATTTTATTTTTTAAAATTTTTATTAAAAAGATACCTGAAGTTACCAATTTATCCCTAATAAAAACCTAGCTTTTTTTCTGCCATCTCTGGTGTTGATTCATACCTTACGGTGCTTTCTAACATCAATTTCGTCTCCTTTCCTGCACAATACCAATACTCGACTCAAACCCATATTTCAGAAATCATTCATTCATTCACAGACATTCATATTCAGTCATTTCCTTGCCAATCCACCATTTTAACAACTCCATCTTCTTTGTAAACCAACATCTCTAATTCATAGTTCATCTCCGACAGAAACTATCATACCCATCTTTGTTATTTTTTCCTCAATTTACCATAGTAAAACCCTTACCACTCTAAATACCTTGTTCATCTAGAATTCAGACACCATTTGAAACTCATCAAATTTACTAAACCCATCTCACCAAACATTCACCGCTGCAGATTCAAGGTCAACATCAACTCGACCTATTTCTCTCCAACAAAGGTACTAACTCAATCTCTTTTCTTATCCAATCAATCCTGCAGCAACAAATCAGAAAACCATTGCAGATAACCCATTTTTCTCCTCAATTTCTCTACTACAGCGAACCAATTCATGGCATAATTTCTTCCTTGAATTCTTTTGCTGAAATCAATGGAAGCAGTCAGTTCCATCTCTTTTGACTGAAATCCCGTCTTCTTTTCAGATCCTTTAGGAAAAATTATCAAAACTAACTCAAAACAAATTCATACTGCTAACTAAATCAACCAGATCAACCCTAATTTTGAATAAAAATCCCCAAATGTTGTCAACTTTATAAAACTCTAACACATATTATTTGATTCGTTAGAGAAGAAGTAGAAGAAGAAAAAAAAAGGTTGTGGTTGTTGGTAGTTTAGACTGTAGCAATGGGGATCTGTTCGTGCTGTAGGGAAGAAAGAGGAGGGGGAATGTACGACTAGGGGTGTTCATGGCCGGTTTCGGTTCGGTTTTATGCCAAACCAAAACCGAAACCGGCAAGGTCGGTTTTCCAATTATTTTTCCATAACCGTTCCGTTTACCGCCGGTTTGGTTTTACTCGGTTTTCTCTCGGTTTCGGTTTTTTCCAACGGGTTTCGGTTAACCGTTTGGAAAACTAAAATTAAAAAAAAAAATCAAAAAAATCAAAAAAATCATTTTTTTTTTAAAATAAGTGGATTCTTCCATAACAAGAAGAAAATTCTTCCATAACTAGAAGAGAACTAGGGTTAGAAAGTTAGGGTGGGATTATATATCAAGGGTAATGAAAGGTTCAAATTAGATCTATCAAAAACTAGATCAAGGGTCTTAAATAGTCGGTTTTCCATGGTATAACGGTTCGGTTTTTGGCTAAACCAAAACCGAAACCGTGACTACCGGTTTCCATACTTTTTTTCCATAACCGTTCCATTAGTAAACGGTTCGGTTCGGTTTTGGCTAATTCGGTTCGGTTTTGACGGGTTTCCGTGGAAACCCGTTACCATGTACAGCCCTATGTACGACGGTTGTTTAAGAAGACGGTGGTTGTTGGGTTTATATCATATGTGAGATCTTATCTTGACCATTCATTTATGTAATTGGTAGAGATTCAGACACGTGTTATGTTTGGTTAGGATAACTCTAGTCTTTGTTAGTATTCATAAGGCTAGTAAAGGCTAGTAAGGTAATTGTATATTTTATAATATAATGAAGTTAGGTCAACAGTTTGACTTGATAGTCTTTGACGGGTCAAGATACCAACTTTTAATATTTTAAATGTTGGGTACCAATGCAATGTGTTGGTCATTTACTAGGTACCAAACGTTAAATAGTCCTAATATTTTAGATGTTGGACATTAAAGCAATGTATTGGATATTTGCTGGGTACCAAACGTTAAATAACCCTTAATAGAATTACAACGTTAAAAGGTCTAATAATAAAAAAATATATTGATAGACTTTATATTGAGGAAAAAATTCCTTATACGTTAGGGTATCATCTTCGAATTCAATGTCGGGGCATCAAAACCTCACAATCGACCCTGTCCCAATCCTATAAGAGTAAAGGGAATTTATCCAATTGCCTCATCTTTTTAACTTGGCGTTTTTGAGGGCGACTCAAAAAGAATTTGGGCGACTAATTTATACCCATCCAATAGATATGGCTATGTGATAGCCTAATGATAGGTAAAAATACCTATATATCCTTTCATTAATAAAAAAAAATACCTATATACCCTTTCACTAATAAAATTATAAAAGGTAAACTCATTTCATTTCATTTCTAACTACCGATCAGAAATAGTTTCTCTTCCTCTTCTCTTCTTCTTCTCTTCGTTCAATCTACCGATTGTGCAGAAAAAAATTCCTCGTCGTTAATCGCCGTTAGTCGTTAACCGTCATACCAATTCATCGTCGTAATTACAATCTAAAGATGGATCGACAAAAGCAAACAACCCGTCAAGATGATAATACTAATTGGCCAAATTTTGCTGAGAGAATAAGAAATAGAGAGATCGTTGAAGAACATAGTGAAGAAGATGAAGAACACAAAGAACACGAAGATGATGATCTAGATACGGAGACTGATTCTGACAATCAACCTCTCCAGCACTATCTAATGGCTCCAATAAGGTAAGGGTTTACCATTATTTTTGTTTATTTTGCTTTAATCGAATAAAATCGTCAATAGAATTTCTAGGGTTTTCGGTTATTTGATATAATCGGTAGTTTCGTGTTTGTATTTATCTACTGATTGTGATTGTGTTCTTTATTTCTCAAGAACATCGACCATAATCGGTAGTTATATTTAGTCATTAACTACCAATTGTCTTCCTGTACAAAATTTTAGGCTTAATCGGTAGTTTTGTATAGGTTTAAACTCCCGATTAGGAAAGTTAGTGATTCCTCAAAAACATCGACAATAATCGGTAGTTAGATTTAGTCAATAACTACAATTGTCTTCCTGTACCAAAATTTACGCTTAATCGGTAGTAATTTTTTTTTATCTAACTACCGATTATGTTAGATGGTTTCAATCGGCAGATAGGTTATGTATTTGACTTCCGGTTGTTTTAATCGTTTGTTATTGTGTTTATTTGACTACTGATTGTATGTGTGTCCATAGCTTGGAGTTTTTTGTTCCAATTTTTATACATAATCGGTAGATAATGTAGATCCCGAGCTACCGATTATGCATAATCGGTTGTTAATTTGTTTAATTGACTACCAATTATATGTTTGTCCATAGCTTAGAGTTTTTTGTTCCAATTTTTATGCATAATCGGGAGATAATCTAGGTCCCTATCTACCGATTATGAACAATCGGTTGTTAGTTTGTTTATTTGACTACCGATTATGAACAATCGATTGTTTTTTATGTACTTTCAACTACCGATTATGTAGTGATTAACGGTGTCTTCTTGGAAATAATTGTTCTTTATTTTGTTTTTTTAGGGAAAGGCCAGCTAAGCAAGCCCAAGATACAATTGTTTCGGGGCCTCGTCGTGAAGGGGTAAGAAAGTAACAGCTAGTGCAAGAAGAGAAAAGAGCGCTAGCGGAATCTCTATCACCGAAGGAACTCAACCAAGTGTTCCAAGAGTTAGAAACCAAGAAGAAGGAGAACTAAGTGCTCCACAAGTTAAAAACCAAGAAGAAGGAGAACCAAGTGGTACACAAGGAGAAGGACAAGGTACAAAGAAGGTAATTAAGAAGAAAAGAGGACACCAAGTCCCCGCCTCTTTGAAGATGAAGGGTATTGAAGAAGGCCAAATCCCTGGGTTACCAAGAAATGGAGGAGATCTGCTATTTGGATTGAGCCAAAGAAATTTATTCAACTGAGGTAATAATTATAAAACACCATCCTAGTGCTATTGTCTTTTTATTCGTAGAAGTATTAACCGCTATTCTAATTATTTTATAATTTGTCGTGTATATTAGGACCATTCTCATGCGGTTCGTCTATTCAAATCTACAGCTGCACCAAGAAAAATGAAAGACTGGCCGTTAGATGGTGAGTGTGAAAGGTTCAAGCAAATTATTTATCACTCGGGGTTATCTACTGCTGCCGAGAATTCAATGTTAGAGCATGACCGGGTGTCGATATCAGCCTTTCTGGAGAGAATGTATCATGAGACTGATACCTTCCACATGCCTTTTGGAGAGATGACGATCACCCCAGATGATGTGGTGCAGATTCTTAGTCTCGTTGACCATGGTACAACCGTCAAGTTTGATTATGTGAAACAGTTAAGCTGGGATCAACTTTATTTTTACACTCAGAAGTGCCTTGGTTGGGATCGAGCGACATCCGACATTGAGTTCAACCGGTGCTTTCGTTACAAAACTAGACAGTTCAGCATGGTTCACTTGATGAATATGTTCAAAGGCACCAAGAATAAAGAAGAAATGAATCCAGAGTTTAGCGACGACGAAGTGAATGCTACAGCCACTGCATATCTCCTATGTGTTTTAGGATGTGTCATTTTCCCCAATTGTAGTGGCAACCGGGTCAACGCCAACCTTCTACAACTTTTGCATCCTCTCAATAAAGTTCGTGACTACTCGTAGGGAACCTCATGCCATGCGTTCTTGATGGAAGAGTTAAGAAAGGCATCGAGGGAATCAACTAGCCAAATTTTTGGGAATGTGAGCCTACTACAGGTATTTTGGTAACTTTATTGATGCTTTGATTGTTATTTTTTTTTCTCTTTTAAGAACCAATTTTCTCATACTTGGTGTGATATGTACACTAGACATGGATCTATGACCGCTTCCTGTCCCTCAAGTTGTCCAAAGAGAATCTGATATGGGAGAAAGGAACACCCAGAGGAACAAAATACATCTTCGACAACAACCGTTCAAAGTCTAAGGAGAAGAAATTGATTTCTTTAAGGAGGAAAGTAGACTTGATGGCGTCCAAAGATGTATGCTTTGATCCATACATGGAAGACCGAGCTAGTGGACATATAGCGGGAAGGTCTGAGTTGTCGTTTTACTATGGACCCTTGTGGAATCCCACTGGATATGTTATGTACAATGCCTCTAGGGTGATGTATCAACTCGGTCATGTCCAAGAAGAACCTTGGAGTCACATGCGTGGTAGGTTCAAATTGGACATGGAGAATTCTGTATGTGGTGAGGACTCTATCACAGTAGTTTACTCTGGTAACCCATCTGTTGAATATTGGAATAACATGATGTAATATATGATCAACGATGGGAGACCTATCAACCGAGGTGATGAAGTAGATCCAGGCTATATGGTATGGTACCGGGAGCATTCTCATCTTCATGTGATCCATGAAGATAAAGGAAAGACCACGAAGATGTCCGATTATACTTGTATCATCAAAGACAAACCTTCTGGTTATGAAAGGCTGGTATGTAATGTTATTTCCTTTTGATTTTAATATTACGACTCAATATTTTAGATAATAATCGTTCGATTGTTATTGCATAAAAACAGAAAAAAAGGTTTGCATTTTTCTCCAAGAAGATTGCTGGGTGTATAAATGCGGGAGTGCCTTTATCAATTGATAAGATGAAAAACCATTAACATATAATAGATAACATTGATAATGAAGCTTATGCAAGCGAGTTTGGGGAGACAGCTTCGAATAAGTCTAAGAGGCTAGCAGCAAAACACAGTAAAAGATCTCGTGGTTCATCGAGTGCTGATGGTGAAGCCAATGTCCCTGATGCTGAAGCCAATGTCCTTGATACTGAAAGATATATTCCTGGTGCTCGTCGTCCTCGTACTAAAACCAAAAAATCTAGAAATTAGATTGTGGTTGTCTTATTAGAGAACATCATTTTCAATTGATTTCCAAGAAACTTGTTTACTTTATGGATATGTCCCTGGTGTTTAATGTTCTAACATTATGTTTACTTTCTAGATGATGAATGGGTTTTATGCTACTTTTGTGAATTATCGATTGATTTGCAAGAGACTCATTTTGAATAAGTAACTTTGTTGAAATTTTACATTAAAATCGGTAGATAAGTGGTTTGCATCACCTACCGATTAAGCATGTTCATCCACAATCGATAGATAATTATCTACCGATTACACCTATTGATCTAAAATCGGTAGATAATGTCTACTGATTACACCTACTGATGGAACTGCTTGGTTTCTGGACACATTTTACATCATAATCAGTAGTAAATTTTTTTCTTATACTACCGATTATACTTGTTGAAAACGTTGGAAATTTGATAATTTTTTTAATTTTGAATTTGGGGCAACATATACTATCGGTAGTAAAAAATTTCTTAGACTACAGATTATACTTCTTGAAAATGTTGGAAATTTGATATTTTTTTCAATTTTTAATTTGGGGCAACATATACAATCGGTAGTAAAAAAAATTCTTAGACTACCGATTATACTTGTTCTTTAAACTACCGATTACAAAGTGCAGATTTTTTAAGCTTAACTAAATTCTGGCTACAATCACAATCTGTAGATATATAATTTTGCAAACTACCGATTCTGAATCGATAGATAAAAAATTTCACCCATTACCGATTGTTTAATCGATTGTAATCATTTGGTACGATACTACCGATTATACTCTAATTTTGGCACATGCGTGTGTAATCGGTAGATATGGTACTCCATTATCTACCGATTCTGGGTCGTCCATTGCATTAAATGCATACAAAAATGATTTTTTTATAAAACATTGCATTTGTCTATACCCACTGTTCAAAATATATGTTCAAAATCACATGATCAACCAAACTACTCACCATCCTCGGTCAAATCAATTGGGTCCTTGACAAAGTTTGTTAAGCGATCCCAACACTCCATATTGGACTCGTATTGCTTCAACCACTCCTTGCAATGGTTAGTTGGGAAGTAATCCGACTACCTACTCAATGGAGGTGCTGGACAATCATCCGTTAACCTTAAACCGATAAAATGATTGTTATTAACCCATGCCATAATGATTCGTCTATCCTTGACCGACTCATCACAAACCGTCCTTGTGGGTGTAAATGTAACACTCACTCCTAAGGAAGGAGGACATAAATAATGTACCACGCAGTTCAATACATCCGCTAAAAGATACCCACATCTCGACATTACCATCCAATACTTGGATCCGATTGTCTTCAATCCGTTTCGGCATTTTACACGAGTATATAACTCTTTGAACTCTTGTTCTCTAACATGTCTATCTCTTTCTCTCATCATTTCAATATAGAATTCCTTATCCTCAAATAGTTGAGCTGCCATCTTATTTCTTAAATATTTTCATTGAGTGATATTCTCGGTAACCGCCTCACTAAAGTCTCATATTTGTTTCGAAGCAACGTGAAAACCACAATTGCCATCCCCATCGACATCGTCGGTGGACAAAACAAATGGTATAATGAGTAGAGGGAGTTGTTCCAAATACTCATTGTATATTGTATACGAATCTCGATTTGGTCTTCCGTGTATAGGTTGGGTTTGACTTAGTTGAGAAGGAATTGTACAGACCTTAGGTTTCACTTGTCGTGAGCTTGGTCCACCTTGATCCTTCCTTGGACGACCCCTTTTCCTTAGAGTCGGCATATCTTGATACTCAACTTCAATATGCTCATGCCTAGAAAGTCTTCGTTGACTAGATAACCATTCCCTCAACTTTTTTCTTTGAATTAACCTCGGCTTTTCGGTATTCGTCCTACCCATCGCCTTTCCTTTCATTGGTTCTTCAAAAACCTTTAGACAGGGGTGAAGGGCTTCCTCTAAATGGTGCATCAATATTTGCTTTTGTGTCCCATTTGACGTATAGTAACGCTCGAGTATTCGTGCAAATATTTCTGTCTCCACGAACGGCGCACCATCAACCACCGAGGTGCTTGTAGTGAAAGATAATTTCTTCCAAAAGGGATATATATCATTAATGTCAGTCACTTCAATATACCTACCAAGCATGTGACGACACGGGAGTCCAATACCTATCATCATCTTGTAATTGCAAACCGTAGTCTCATCATCGTGATCTCTGTACAACTCCAATTGTTGTATCATGAAATTTATTTTCCACCAAGAAACTTTTTAAACTGTACCCCTTAGAAGATTTTTATGTTTTAAATGTGCCAACGGGAATCTATGTCGACTTTTTTCCATTGAACTGTAAATCTTAGTTAGGTCACGATTGGTGAATTGATGGATTGCTTCTTGGACCGACACAACCCTATTTTGACTACCGATTAGTATTTTCTTCAATCGGCCATGGGACCCCTCTGCAATGCTTGTTGCCTCTTTCTTGAGGTTCTGATATTCATATGTACATGCAAACACAAACTTATTCTTATGCGGTCCCAACCATTGTGTTTTGCAATACTTAACTGGTTTGGGGATAGTTCTTGCCCCATTCATCCTCAAAGTTCTTCAAGTTGTATTCATAAACTTCCTCCGTCACCGAAGAAACTATCTTATCCTATACTTTTAGAAATAAAGACCACTTTATTCCATCCTCGACCCACTTTTCATCAGCTAACCTTTTCTCTTCTTCTCGTTCTTCCACTATTAGTTTACTAATATGTTCATCCTCTTCCTTCGACCTCTTGGTAACTTTGTTTCGTTTTTTAGCTTAGATATGATGTCTGCAATTGGATTTGATGTTGCATTGAATGTGTAACGTACAAAGAAAATTCTGGGCTTCCAGAAACACTACCTTTATTGCATTCATCAAGGCTTGATCGTTATCCGTTACAATAACCCTTGGAAAATGATCGCCATTATAAATCGCCTTAATTTTTACATCATCCAAATGAAACTTACATCGTTATCAGCATCCATTAAACCCCACGCCACCGTAAATGTGCATTTGTCTGAAGTGTGGCAACCAATGTTCATCAACGATATGTTCTACCTGTTTGTCTTGTAAGTAGCATCTATCAACAAAATTTGATGAAAGCATTGAGCCAATTGGATCATCTTCGGATGTGCCAAGAAAATACAAATCACCTTACCATCACTTTCTTCTTTTCTCAACGTGTAATTGTGTTTCTCGGCTAACCACTCTGGTTGGTGCATAACCATTTTACCATCCCATTCCGTCCTTTTGATCTTCGTCCGCCTTTATCTTTGATAGGATTGCACTCGCTTTCATTACGTTCTTCATGGACTTCACCGTCTTCATTTCCTTTGGTTTCAACTTGGCAACCATTACGTGCCTAACAAGACTTTCCGGATCTTCGTGGTTGTGACGACCATTATCAACTTTAAACATTTTCCATACTTTACCTTCCTTACCACCGGTCTTACTAAAGATAATCTTAAATGGGCATCCAATCTTCTTTGAATTACCTCGGTATTTCCTGTCCGTCTTCTTTACGTATTTACGATCCTTTCCCACGTGACTCTTTCGCTCGCCACCTCTCTCACAAATCATTTCAAATTGATCAACTCTAACGCAATTGTTCTGAACTACAACGCACATCTTCTCTTTTTCCTTGTTGATAAGCCATCAAATTGATCAACTCTAACATAATTTTTCTGAACTACAACGCACATCTTCTCTTTTTCCTTGTTGATAAGCCATTCCCTTGCCTCCGCCTTACTTCTAAATGTCTTAATGCGCATATAAAAAAACAAATATCATAAGCCTAACCATGTAACATACATTCTTATAACAAGGCAAGAGTGGGTAGGTAGCATACAAAAATTATTTGCATAGTGTAGGGAAGTATCAGGACCATCATATGAAACATGATTAACCCATTCAATAATCTATATAAAATAACAATGAGTTAGACAACAATAGTCGGTATATAATTATGTTCCCTTACTACCGATTAACAACAATCGATCGATAATAATATCCCCGTACTACCGATTATCAACAATCGGGAGTTAATTATGTTCCCAGACTACCGATTATAGAAAGAAATCAATACAAGTTCTGCACACAAAAACAAGTATAATCGGAGGTTTAATTTTTTAAACAACAACCTATTACAGTGGAATCGGTAGATAACGATATACCATATACTACCGATTATAAAGTTAGCAAAATATAAAATTTATAGGTTCGGAGAAATTCATTTTTGGGGCGACAAATATAATCGGTAGATAATAAGTATTCCTAAACTACCGATTAACAACAATCGGTAGTCAATTATGTTCCCGTACTACCGATTATAGAAAGAAATCAAGACATGTTCTGTACACAAAAATAAGTATAATCGGAGGTTTAATTTGTTAAACAACAACCGATTACAATGTAATCAGTAGATAACGATATACCATATACTACCGATTATAAAGTTAGCAAAATATAAAATTTATAGGTTTTGAGAAATTCATTTTTGGGGCGACAAACATAATCGGTAGATAATAAGTATTCCTAAACTACCGATTATGCAAACAAAAATTCGAAAAAAATTCAATTTGGGGATTTTGTATAATCGGTAGTAAGAAACCTTCACGAGACTACCAATTATACCATAATTTTGTCACAGTAATGTGTAATCGGTAGATATGGTATTCCATTATCTACTGATTCTGGGACGTCCATGACATTAAATGCATGCAAAAATGATTTTTTTTGGTAATGATCACATACAGACGCATACAAAGTGGGTTTTTGAGATTCTCAACACAATACCTGATTTTTTGATGCATTATTATCTTCATTTTGATGTGATTCATCGTTTTCTCTCGCTAAATCGCCATCTAGGTTTTCTTCCGCACCAAAATTTGGATCATCCAACAAATATCCCAAATCGTCATCTCTAAACGTTATTGAACCTTCAATAATATGTTCTTCATGATGTTTCTCACCTTCTTCCTCATACTCATCCATGTTTCTTATTCATTTTAGGTAAAACCTGGTTTCCCCAAACTTCTTCTTCTTCTTCTTCTTCTTCCTCTCTAACACACTCTCTATTTCTTTTCTAAAACTATAACTCAATTATTTTTCAAACACTAACTATAACCAAAATTAAATAATTAATTAATAAAAATTAATTAACTAATTAATCAATATTATTAAACAAAAACAGATTAGCCATTAAAGAAAATATATGATAAGGGGTGTGCTGATATTACTTCTTAGTGATCTTATTTTGTTTTATTAATCGCCCCAAATTCTTTTTGGATCGTCCTAAAAAACGCTAGGCTTTTAAACCCAAAACGTGCATTTAAAATCCAAAATTTACTCCACAAGTCAAAACTAAATTTATCAATATTACCACCTTTTTATTTTTGGCGTGACGTGTATGCGAGTTGTGGGGTTTCGAATCCTTCCTCAAATGTAATGATCAAATCGATTACTCAAAATCTATCCTCAAATACATGACTTACCTTACCTCCATCAATACATTTTATCATATGCGTGATGTGTATGGCAGTTGTGGATTTGGTGTCCTGTAGCTTCTTGTTATTTCCAAGGTTCCCAAAGTAAGATATCGGAGAAACCAAATGAAAAGTTCGAAATTAAGAAAATTTTGGTTATAAAAATTTGTGGCATGCTTGCAGAAGTAGATAAAGATTAATGTGTCTTCCTCATCTTTTAAGAAGGTCAGTAAGAAGACTAGAAGAATTGCTAAAGAATTACGAGGTTGTTGGTACAATTACAAATGGAGGAAATAATTGTTTGTTCACATTAAAAAAAATTAAATTACTCTTGACAATAAACTTTTTTTAATTAATATTTACCAACATTTTTAATATCTAAACTAATTTTCAATTCTAGACTTTATAAAAACCCTAATTTATTTATATATTTACGAATCTTTTTATTATCAAATTTTTGAAAAAAATATTATATTAAACTCAATTTATACATAATTTTTTTTATAATATGTTTTTTTTTCTATTTTACATATACATTAGGGCTATCAATGGGTACCTATTACCATTACTGGAATTAGAACCGGATGAGTTGGATCCGGGTTCGGGTCCTAAAATTGGACCCATTAGCAACTTAGGACCCGACGGATATTCCCCGATTGGACCCGAAATCTTAACGGGTGTTACCTGGTGGGTACCCGTGGGTATCAGGTACGCGAACATTTGTCATTTACTTGTTGATTTTACCTAAAATTTAAAGATTTCGACTAGTTTTGCTTGGATTCTTTTTCATTTTTCATTTACATTCTTAGATTTAATCTTTAATTAGAACATTTATATACATGTAACAATATCTTTATATGAAAAATTATTCGTTTCAAGCCAATATAAAGAAATTTTAAGAAATTACAGTTGATTTTAGAAGACCCATTAAATACCCGGACCCGGCGGGTACTTAGGTTTTTAGTCGGGTCTGATTCCGGATCCACTAAATTAGGAACCGGACCCGGAACGCTAGGAACTGGACCCGACTTTTATAAGTAGGGTCCGGGTCCGGGTCCAATGGTACCCGGGAGGACCTTAACCCATTGACAACCCTAATATACATTTCTTTTTTGCGTATAAGTTTTGTTTGTTTGTCTTTTTTGCGTATAAGTTTTGTTTGTTTGATTTATAATTTAGTTTTTACATAGAAATATTAACTACTAGTATATATGTTAATATAAAAGTATTATAAAAACTAGTACAACAAATCATACCAAAACTCGAAAGTGTATTCATATCATCTTAACATATTTATTACAAGATGCTTTGAATTGCTGGTACCTAGCAATAGATTTAATTCTATTGTAGTAGTTGATTTGGTTCTATTGTAGAGTTATACGTGGACATATAACTCTGCAATATCTAAATTCCCACACTTCGCAAAGTTCATATTACTGTCTTTAGGGAATTCCATCCAATATTGTCTATCATTTGTCCACCGCAAGAAAGGCTTAAACCCATCGAATAATTGGAATGCCTACTAAATTCTCTTTCTTATACAACAAAGCCCTATTCTTGAAAAACCATGACAAAGATGAAGTCGTGTTAAGTAGAAAGTCTCATGAAGTCCATTTCTTTGCTAGGGATTTGCATTTGAGATAGTTCTTTCTTTTTTCTTTGTTTACGCTTACATATAGAGTACAGAAGGGGTAACCCTCTCACTAGTTCCTGGTTCAACTTTATCTATATATGTCAAGGCACTTAAAGTTTTTTGTATGATCGAGGAGGTGAAATTTCCAAAAGAAAAGAAGAAAAAGAAGAGCATACATATTCTTAAAATCGTTTTCTTAGGCCGTCAACCGAAGCACCGAACTACCACCAAACCTAACTAATCCGGTTACAGGCTACATACAAACATACTATATCTCATTTGAAGTATAATATTTTCTTCAATCTGTCACCAATGTTGAGTCTAAGGTCTAAACCTTCTCGAAAGAACGTGATTTAATTCCCTTGACATAAGCAATGAAAGGAAAATGATTATCGTAGATTTACAAAACAATTGAAAGTCTAGTGATGAAACGACAAAGATAAAACGAAGACAAATATTGTAGATTTAAATTGTGTAAACATACCATGTTTGTTGCTGATAGACACATTTTTGTGTCTAATTTGTCCGCAATTATCTATTTTACTAGTGCTCAATTTTATACTTATTATGAGTTTTTATGTCTTTGTGGTATTTTGGAGAAATAAATATTTGTAGAAAAATCAGCTCAAAAAGTTGTTAAAGGCACCAATGACAAATTGATAAAGGCACCCACCAGTTGGATTGGGGGCACCCCTCATTTCAAATTCAAATTCCGGAAAGGGTGGGAAGAAAAGCTTTACGTGAGAATTTTCCTGAGTTTGGTGTAGAACGAGTTTTAAGGGATTTTTGGGGTAATTCTGAGTTACCCAGGTGAAGAAACAATCAAGATAGGATCAACACACGTCAGAAGAAGTGTTTTACCCGGAAAAAATAGCGGCAGAGTCGATTCACGACGGAAAAAGAAGAGTCATTCTCTGTTTCGGATTTATGAGAATTGGAGTTTGATTTGGACTCTTCTGTGAGTCCTTATCGGTTAAGAAATGTTTCTAGGGTTATCTAATCCTATAAATAACAAAGACTAACAAAGAAAAATTAATCTGGAGACGTGCGAAAAAATTCTAGGAAGAAAAAGAATTTTGCTGGTGTGAAAAACAGGAAGAACATAAGGCAGGAGAAAAGAGTAGCAGTTTCTGTTGCGTATTCTTTCAAATTTCTACAACGTCCAGGGTCCGTTCTTTATTGATGTCGTCTTATTTTCTCTTCATCCACACAGAGAACACAGTCTGTAATGCTTATATTCGTATCAAATCATTTGTGTTCTTTTTATTTCTTCATTGTAAACACTTTTTGAGCTATGAACAATTATTTCGAGAGTGTTTCCAACATGATGAGCTAAACACCATCACTGGGGCAACGGAGGAAGCCATTTTTCCAATAATAAAGTGGTAATTCTTATTTTATTATTTTCATGCAATTCTTTTAATATCATTTGCTTTGAATTAAATTTTAAAAAAATGGTTTTTTATCAATTAGTTGTGTTTTCTTTTGATGGGTCATGCTGAGTTTAGAGCTTTTGATGTCTCATACTTTCGATTTACAACTATTATTTTGAAAATCTAACTTTGGCAATGTTTTGAATAAATTGAATATATGAGTTGCAAGATATTTATCACTTGAAAAATTGACTGATGGTGGAATCCTTAGTCTCAGTCCTTCCCATAATTTGAAATCAATATTACTTTAATCTCTTTATTTTTAGTTTTAAAAATTAGGTTTAAAAATCAAATCTTTACAAGTCTGAGTATCGAATCTTTTACCACTATTTAAAAACAACATCAATTTTTGGCGCCGCCGACGCGGACTTGTCTTTAGGTTTAGAGTTTTAGGTTTTTATTTTTGTTTTAGTATTATTTTTACTTTGTTCTACTTTACATTTCTTTGAGTATATATCTTTTTGCTACAATTTTCGGATTTTGGATTAAAAGGAAATTGAGCCAAATACTTTGGTGATTAAAGACTTGGAGTTCAAGTTAAAGCTAAAAGAACGGAAATAAAGACAAAGAATTTTATTTTTAATTAGATTTTATTTTTATTTGTTTCTCTTTTTAGAAAATTGTATTAGGAAATCTTTGATTATTCCTGTAATTTTTTCTTTTATTTTTGGACACTTTTGGACTTTATTGGGACTTTGGACATTATTATTTTTAAACCCTACGGAAGGGTAATTTAAATATAAGCTGCAACAGGGAAGGACGACAATTACGATATTGTCTCGGCCCCTCGGGTTCGTACACTGACACAGGAGTCGGTGGCCCGAGTCGACTACAACCGATTCATCCCCCTTCTGGTACGGGAGGTAAGACTCGATCAACCCACGAATCCCCTGCAAGTGGGTTTACTGTATTCCTTCGTATGCATATATGTTGAGGAACTGAATACGAAATTATTTTTCTAGTAAAGGGCAAGAACTGGCCATACAAGATAAGGACTCGGATTTCATCACCGTTTCCTTCTTGCCCGCTTTAGGAACACGTTACCAAATGCGAACCTAAGCTTATAAATTTTATTTGAGAATTCCTATTTTTAGTCTTAGAAATTAAATTTAAAAACAAATCTTCACAAGTCTTGAACGAACCATTATTTATCACTATTAAAAAGTACATCAATTTTTGGCGCCGCCGACGCGGACTTGTTTTTAGAATTGTTTTTTGATTTTTTTTTCTAATTTTAGTTTAATTTAGGATTTTTTTTTTATTCTTTTTTACGCGTTTGGTATTTTCTATTCTTTTCAGATTTGAAGTGAAACTAAAAAGAAAAGGAGAAAGTGCTATAAAAAGGAAGTAGAACCAAAGAAGAAAAGAAAAGAGGATTCCAAAAGGAGTGAAGAAGATTTTATTTTTATTTTTAGATTTATTATTTTAATGTTTTATTATTTTTTTAGTTTTTAGTTTTCATTTTTTAGAAACTATATTAGGGTTTGGCTATTATTTTGTAATTATCTTAGGTATTTTTCTGTTTTTCCTTATTTTTGGACTTTGGACTTTGGACTTTATTATTATTTTAAACCCTACGGAAGGGTATTCAAATATAAATTGCAACAGGGAAGGACGACAATTACGATATTGTCTCGGCCCCTCGGGTTCGTACACTAACACAGGAGTTGGTGGCCCGAGTCGACTACAACCGATTCATCCCCCGTATAGTACGGGAGGTAAGACTCGATTAACCCACGAATCCCATGCAAGTGGGTTTACTGTATTCCTTCGTATGCATATATGTTGAGGAATTGAATACGGATTTATTTTCTAGTAAAGGGCAAGGACTGGCCATATAAGATAAGGACTCGGATTTCATTACCGTTTCCTTCTTGCTCTCCTCAGGAACACGTTACCTAACACGAACTTAATCCTTAAAATTTGACTAGAAAGAGAACCGATAGGGTAAAGAGCTTATATGAAACTCGTTCAAAAGGACTGTATTGGTTAGTTTGTTAGCCTAACTCAAAGTTCAGGAAGATTATTTTAAGTTGATTAGAGCCGCCTTGTAACCCAAGGAAAAGTTTCCAAAGAGAGAGGGTTATCAAAGCTCCTTAGAGATTATCCTGTTTCTGTTCGACTTAATCTAATTCGGATCGTTCTAAGAGGTTTTCTAAAACTGTAACTAGTTTCCTTTCGAAAGAATAAAAGATGGTCTAGAAACAATCTAAGTGGAGCCATCATGCTTTTTGTTTGCTAGATTCAATAAGTTTGATTTGGTTGAGTCAGCCTTGCTTGTGATTTTTTAGAATTCCCTTCCAATTAGGATTTATTTTTTTTAGTTTTTTTTAGTGTATGCCAAGACCGCATGAAATCATCACTGAGCGAGCTTGGAAAGGAGACACTCTAGGTCGTTTGATTAGTGAAAAACCTAGTAGTTCTGTCCCTGGAAACGAGGAGCTCGAAGACTCTTCTTTCGAGGGCCCTGTTTTTAGAAATTTCAATTTTAAGAACTTGACACTGTGTGAATAAATTACTTCTAGTCCTTTGATAACGCAAGCAATGGAAACTTTAAAAGCTTTGTTGAACCCGACTAGGACTTCTCGTCCATCATGTATCAAGTTAGCTGAAACTGAAGCAAACTATGAGTTGAAACCTGGGACCATACAGATGCTCCCAATCTTCATAGGGAAAGATAATGAAAACCCCTATTTCCATGTTAGGGATTTTGAGGAAATACGTAGTACCATTAGGATTAAAGACCTAGATGATGAAATATTGAAACTTAGACTGTTTCCCTTTTCACTAAGAGACAAAGCCAAATCTTGGCTATATAGTTTGACTTCCGAGTCAATTGAAACCTATGAACAACTTACATATGCCTTTTTCCAGAAGTTTTTCCCTAGACACAAAACATCATCTATTAGGTAGTAGATTTGCACATTTGCTCAACAAGATGGATAATCTTTATATATGTATTTGGAAAAGTTCAATGACTTATTATCACAATGTCCTCATCATGGTTTAGAAAAAATAAGGCTAGTTCAGATCCTCTACGAGGGTTTAAATTATTCGACAACAACCATGGTTGAGTCTTTATGCACATGTGGGTTTGAAAATCAAACATTCGATGGTGCGATGACGTTTTTGAATGAAATCGCCGAAAAACCCAGCAGTGAGAAAACAACAAGGAGCCCCAGAAAAAAATTCTTCTAAGTAGAGAAAATGTCAATAGGGTAGAAGGATCTTTTGAATCAGATGTTAAAATAGCAGCTATATCGAAAAGGTTAGAAGCTTTAGAGCGTCCACATGGGCGCGATCAAAAGGCTGACTAAAGATCAAAAGTGATCTTTAGTCCGAAAAATCATAGCGCAGTGGAGCGATCAAAAGTAGTCGATAGTCGCCAAAATACACTGTAGCTGACTAGAAGTAGTCATTTTCCCGACTAAACAGGTTATAGTCGAGCGGGCTCTTAGTGTGTGCTTGATGCTAAGCGGCGTCGTAGGAATTCGCCCAGAGCCAAGCGTTATTCTGGGACAACGCATAAAAACACGGGCGGTAAGCTAGTAGTTCGCCTGATCAAGCGTTTCTCTGGGGATTCTTCTGATGAAATGGGGTACTAGGATCACGCCCACACACAAGCGTGCTGCTGGAACACCGATCACTTGGAGCGCATTGCTAGCACTTCGCCTGGTATCTAACGTGGTGCTAGCACTCCGACTATACTTAAGCTAAATTAAGCTAAATTAAGTACACTAATACTAACACTAACACTAAGCAAATTAATTAAGCTTATATCTTACAGTAAGCTAACACTAACACTAACACTAACACTAACACTAACACTAACACTAACACTTACACTTACACTGACTCCTCCTATACTAACACTAACACTAACACTAACACTAGCAAATTAATTAAGCTTATGTCCTAAGCGGTACTGTAGGAGTCCGCATGAAAATAACTAATTAATACACTAAGTAATTAATCTAACTTAACTATGCTAAGTAATGGGGCGGGCTCCTAGTAGCTCGCTTGGAATCCCAGGCGAAGCGCTAGGACACCGCCCGTCCCATTCAAGTCACACACAAACTTCACACGAGTGCAACTATTCTAGGCGCGATGCTAGTACTTCGCCCGACCAAACGCGATTCTGGGATACCTCCCGTATCTCTGGCGTGATCCTAGGATACCGTCCAACTACAAGCGTTACGCTAGGATTCCGTCCCACATCGAGCGAGACGGTAGGAGAACGTTTAGCACAAGTGATACGTTAGAATTTTGCCCGTCCCCCTAAGCGCTACGCTGGAATATATCTCAACAACAGGCGAATTGCTAAGACACCGCCCGACTATAGACGGCTATTCTTGGGCCGGACCAAAGACTAAATTTTTTCGTCTTTGGTCGTTTACTCTGATCGCTCCCCTGTGGACGCTCTTAGAACTGAGTCAATATAGTTGTGGAATTGAGCCAAAATTATTTTGGGAAGGACAGACTGTTGAAGAACAAACCCATGCTCTTTATAATAACACTAGATTTGATAATCATCAGAAGTTTGATCCATACTCAGAAACCTATAACCCTTGTTGGAGAAACCATCCTAACCTTTCTTGGTCTAAGGGCCAGAATCAAGGTCAGTCTAGTAATTCTAAGGTTCCCCCAGGTTTTGGTTATACTAATAATCCTTCAGGAGTAGCACAATTTCAGAACCGGTCAAATAAAAAGATCATGAGTTTAGAAGAGTCTCTCACCTTTTTATCTCTTAACACTGCCAAGTTTCAGCAATCGGTTGAACAAAATTTAGAAGACAATAAAAAGATGATCCAGGCTAACTCTTAGGCTATTAATGTTTTACGACCCCAGGTTGGTCAAATCACTGAGTCTTTGAGAGAAAGAGAAAAATGTAGGTTTTCTAGTCAGAACCAATCCAATCCTAGAGGAGTTCATGAAGTATCTTCTGGTGAGAAATCACCGAATCATGTGAATGCAATTAGAACCCTTAGGAATGGTAAAGTAGTAGACAAGAAGGTAACTATGTCTGATAGTGAACATACTGTAGTTCACCCTTCTGAGCCAGTAGATGTTGAGACTGATGAAGTCTCTAAAGAGCCCGATGTAGTTCCTCATAATCCAGATTTTGTGCCCAGAGCCCCGTTCCCACAATTGTTAGCACCAACAAAGAAGGAATCCAACTTTAACGACATATTGGAGGTTTTTAAGCAAGTCACGATCAACCTTCCATTATTAGATGCAATTAGGCATATTCCTACTTATGCCAAGTTCCTTAAGGATATGTGTACACGAAAACGAAAGATTAATGTACAAAAGAAAGCCTTTTTAGCTAGTCATGTGAGTTCAATTATCCAGAACAATACAACTCCTAAGTACAAAGACCCAGGTTCCCCAACCATTTCTTGCACAATAGGTAACTACCGTATTGAGAAAGCATTACTTGACTTAGGAGCCAGTGTGAACTTACTACCGTACCATGTATACCTCCAGCTAGGACTTGGTGATTTGAAACCTACTCAGATAACACTGCAGTTAGCTGATAGGTCTGTGAAAATTCCTCGTGGTGTCATAGAGGATGTTATTATTGAGGTCGATAAGTTTACTTATCTAGTAGATTTTGTTGTCATTGATACCCAACCTTTCCCTGACCCAGAGAATCAGATACCTATGATATTAGGTCGCCCGTTTTTACCTACATCCAGTGCGATCATTAACTGTCAAAATGGTATTATGAACTTTTCTTTTGGTAATATGACTATTGAGCTGAATATTTTCAATATTAGTAACCAACCACCTGACTAGATAACACGTGCATTGAAGAGGTAAACATGATATGAACATTAATTCAGGAGTCATTACCAAACACTTTGTTAGAAGATCCATTAGAGAAATGCGTAGCCCACTTTAGATTTGATGTTGACGATGATAGTGTTATTAATGAGGTGAATACTTTGTTAGATTCTGCACCTTTGATGGAAACTTATAATATATGGAAAGCTAAGTTTGAACTCCTACCAGTTTATAATTCTACCTTATTTCCTTCTATAGAGGAAGCTGAGTGTAATTATGACCTTAAAGACTCTAGAATCCAACCAATAGTTTTTAGTCCATCTGAGAGTTATGTCCACCCTAAGTTAGGGGGTACCGATGATTCTTATGATTTTCAAGTATCCCTACTTAAATTCCCTAACTTGGTAATTGACATTTGTACCTATACCATTTTACAAGATCATTTTCAAACTATATCACTGAGCCTGTTGATGTCCAGAAAGAAGTTCAGTTGTTAGAAACCCATCCTATGGTCGATGTGGTTTACCTAGGCGATAATACCAAGATTGACTTTGTTTTCCCACCAAAATATTTTCTTCCATATGTGGGAACGAATGAATTTCAAATGTGTCAGTTGTTAAGTTTTGAGACGAAGCCTAATTACTTTACGAAATTAGAATCAACATATTTGTTTAAAAATGACCACCTTCATAGTAGTCAATTGTGTGAGTCAAATCTGATTGACTTTGAGGATCCATAATTATTCAGGTTATTATTATGTGCTTCTAACTTCTTAGTTGAGTTATTCCAGACTCTACAACATGATTTTTTTGGTCCTGCCTACGAGGAAATCCAGCCCATGAAAATATTTTATCTAGACCCTTTTATAGAGCCTGAACCTGAACCACAACTAAAATTAGTGTCTTAAACAAAAAAATCGATAAGGGTGTGCTCGGTTTGTTCATTTTCTTGGGCTGTTGCAGTTTTCTTTTATTTGTGATAACACTATTTTATTCAGATGACCCACAGTTATTCTGACTATTGTTATATGATTTCATGAGGTGACTAATTCTTTCTTAGTCTGGCTGAAGACTTTAAACTTAGCACTTCTTGGGAGGTAACCCATGCTCATGTGACACGGTAACATCTTTCCTTAACTCCTTTCCTTCGATTGGTAACAATTTCTCCTTGTTCATGCTTTTAATCATTCATCTTTAGAACATTGAGGACAATGTTAGATTTAAGTTTGGGGGCAACGGATAAACTTTTTAGTGAAATATGAAACTCCAAAGTCTAGAAAATTGTGAACAATTCCAAATGTAACCATTCTAGGTAGATGGAAACTTAGCTTTTTTTCTATATGAATTGGTGTTCCTAATTAAATGATCTATTCATAAAAGGACAGAGTTCAGGTGTTAGAAATAACATTATAGTTGTCACCATATCTCGGAGTCTATCCCAACCGTATCACTTTCTGTTTTTATTTTTGTAATTTTTGTGTTTCTATAAGTGATTTGGTAGGGCACCAGTATCGAATCGTTATCACCTCCAGGACTAAATAGAGTGTTTGAGATCAAGCCTCATTTTTATTTTTATATTTTATTAAAAAAAAAGAGAAGAAAAGAAGAAAAGAGATCGAGTATTGACACTTTGATAGTAATATATGTGTGTTATCCCCGTCTCCGTCGCCTAAGCAAGCGTGGAACACAGGATCCATGAGAACTATCATGTAAGATGCTGATAAAGACCATGCGCTTGGATTCAATTTGATCCAATCATGTTGTCAGTTTATTTATAATTATTTTATTTTCAATAATTCGACCACTGGGGCACTTGTATATACCAGCTTGGTCGATATTATTATTAGGATTAAGACCAGTGGGAGCGTATCTCAATCCATTAGGATTCATCCTGGCACTGACCTTCAGATGGATATGGGAAACCCTGTTCACCTTAGTCAACACACCCAAACTTCATTTTGTCCACATCCAAATTCTAAATCTTTCCATGTGATTGTGATAGATTCGGAGTATCGTGGTTGAACAACTATCTACATAGAGCTTTGTTTTCTTATATATGAATTTTAGTATGCTTGAGTAAAAACTCGTGTACAACAGTTGGACTGATATAGGGTAATGATTCCCATAGCCGAAGAATTTAGTATGCCAATTAAATAGCTTATTTAGTGTTTACCCTCAATCGCTCACATGTAGCTAGGATTTGGAGTAAATGTTTTGTGGGTATACCTTTTGTAAACCCTCACGAGACAAAACTCATCCGATAGGGACACCTATGGGTTTAAAGGCTTATTACATATGCTAAATGTAATCGTGATTCCTGCTAAAGTGAGTTAGGATTTTATTTTCTAGATTAGATTTGCTCGAGGACTAGCAAATAGTAAGTTTGGGGGTAATTCATAGCCACATTTTTGTATCTAATTTGTCCGCAATTATCTATTTTACTAGTGCTCAATTTTGTACTTATTATTGGTTTTTATGTCTTTGTAGGTATTTTGGAGAAATAATTATTTGTGGAAAAATCGGCTCAAAAAGTTGTTAAAGGCACCCAGAAAAATTACTAAAGGAACCCACCAGTTGAATTGGGGGCACCCCTCATTTCAAATTCAAATTCCGGAAAGGGCGGGAAGAAAAGCTTTACGTGAGAATTTTCCTGAGTTTGGTGTAGAACGAGTTTTAAGATATTTTTGGGGTATTTATGAGTTACCCAAGTGAAGAAACAATCAAGATAGGATCAACACACGTCAGAAGAAGTGTTTTACCTGGAAAAAATGGCGGCAAAGTCGATTCACGTTGTAAAAAGAAGAGTCATTCTCTGTTCCGGATTTATGAGAATTGGAATTTGATTTGGACTCTTCTTTGAGTCCTTATCGGTTAAGAAAGGTTTCTAGTGTTAGATAATCCTATCAAGAGCAAATAATAACAAAGAAAAATTAATCTAGAGACGTGCGAAAAAATTCCAGGAAGAAAAAGAATTCTGCTGGTGTGAAGAACATGAAGAACATAAGGCAGGAGAAAAGAGTCGCAGTTTCTGTTGTGTATTCTTTCAAATTTCTACAGTGTCCAGAGTCCGTTCTTTATTGCTGCCGTCTTATTTTCTCTTCAGCCACACAGAGAACACAGTCTGTAACGCTTATATTCGTATCAAATCTTCTATGTTCTTTTTATTTCTTCATTGTAAACACTTTTTGAGCTATGAACAATTATTTTGAGAGTGTTTCCAACATGATGAACTAAACACCATCACTGGGGCGATGGAGGAAGCCATTTTTCCAATAATAAAGTGATAATTCTTATTTTATTATTTTCATGCAATTCTTTTACTATTATTTGCTTTGAATTAAATTTGAAAAAAAAGGTTTTTATCAATTAGTTGTGTTTTCTTTTGATGGGTCATGCTGAGTTTAGAGCTTTTGATGTCTCATACTTTCGATTTACAACTATTATTTTGAAAATCTAACTTTGACAATATTTTGAATAAATTGAATATATGAGTTGCAAGATTTTTATCACTTGAAAAATTGACTAATGGTGGAATCCTTAGTCTCAGTCCTTCCCATAATTTGAAATCAATTTTAATTTAATCTTCTTTATTTTAATTTTAAAAGTTAGGTATAAAAATCAAATCTTTACAAGTATGAGTATCGAATCTTTTTCCACTATTTAAAAACAACATCAGTTGCCACCCAGTGTCTACCTTATCTCTGCATGGAAAATAGTGTGTTTCAGAGACTTGTGGTATTGCAAAAATATTCTGTTGCTTTTTACTATAGTTTATTTCTTCTCAAAATTCTCTTATTAAAATTATTGTAACTACATGGAGTTTTATTGATGAAGCAATTCATAAGACCGATCTTTTTTCTTATATTACGCTCGTCGCACTATGTATTTTGCATCTTCTCAAACTCTAGGGTTTGAGTGTTTTCTTCTTACCTTGAACGGTGTTTTGTTGGTCCCTATTTTTCTTTGGAAAGACTTAAAAAGAGGCGAAACGTCTTATTGCTTCGGACATCTCTACTCGAAAAGGTTTGTGCCGAGGCGAGACGAATGAACGGGAAGAATATCTTTTTAATTCTGAAAGATATTTATTTTAGGTAACGTATTTTAGTCAAAAGATGTTTCAATTCCATCGTTTGGAATTGATATGCCGGTTGTTTGTAAAACTTTTTGCCACCAAACTTGCTACAACCCGCGTTGGTTGGTCGTTGATGAGCAATGCTGACTGTTGTTCCAATTCTCTTCCACTAGATTCTCTACATCCGACATAGGTGTGTTGCTTATAAGCAATGCCGACTGTTGAGCTGTAGGTGACCTTTTCTTCGTCTCGGTTGTTTTGTCCATAACTCCTTCGTCCGAACTCAGAATGACCTCATTATTTTTTTGATGGCTTCGTCTTCTCGTTCTCTTCAAAATGATATTAAGAAATCCTGGATTTTAATGATAAGATATTTTATTTGTCCCTTCTCCATTGGTAGACTTTAATTCCTTGTTCCTTATAAGCACTTTGTAGATCCTTTTTGGATGATTCACCTAATATAACACATTAGATAGAAAACAAGAGTTATAACAAGTAATATGCAAGAATTATAGCTAATAATAGTATGGATTTAACACTTAAAACATGTGAATTATGCACTTATCAAATTCCCCCACACTTAGATTTTGCTAGTCCTCGAGCAAACTACTATCTAAACTAAATTAAACTAAAATACAAAAACTCCATTTCGTTGAGGAAACAGTTACACTTAGCATGTGCAAGAAGCCTTTAAACCCCTAGGTGTCCCTAGTGGACGAGTTATAGTCTCGTGAGGGTTTGCAAGAGGTATACCCAAAAAACCTAAATTCCAACTTCCAAACGTTCCAGAGCACATGCATCCAAAGAGATACAAAGACATAAAGTTTATGCACACTAACAATAAGAAATTAGAAGTATCAAATAACATTATTCTCATGCTTAACTCTTGAGTTAGGAGAAAACCACCATATGAAAGAATCCATCCTCAAGAGTGATCGAATGACTTTTGCCTCACCAATATGATTTTATGAAATTGACACTCAAAAGACGCACTTTATGGTTCTCATGTGTGCAGGCAGGAGTGAAGATAGAAATCTTGCACACGTTGAATGGCGGGAAGGAAAAGGAACCTTCCGAATTATATGAAGATGTTATCCCATAGAAATGTGGGACGAAAAAGAACCTTTTTTTTATTTTTTTCTGCTGATATCTACGAAAGGAAATCAACCACTATGTAAGGATGGGAACACTTACTCACCTTCTCACCCGATCGACAATCAACACCACTTTCACAACATCCAATATAAATGTCTTCAGTCTTCGGTCTTCAACTGTTGATGATGAACTCTAGAACATCGTAGAACTTTAACAAATTGTAACTTTTTTCCTCAATTTCTTGTTGCTTGAAACTTATTTATAGATTTCTTCTTCCCTGCAACCTTATTGAATGAATAAAAAAACAAATATACACTAAAGCAAAAATGAAACACTTTTTTTTTCTATTTTTTCCCTTTTTATATGCTAAAATTGAATTACAAACTAACAAACAAAACTAATGTGGTCATGGAAAAAGGATTTTACCACTTGATTCTTCAGAACTTGTATTGTCTCGATATCATAAACTTCACTAACTCTCATCTTTTGATTTCTTTGACTCTTGTACATAAGTCTTCAACATGTATATATAATTCTGCTCCTTGTATTGTTGCTTTACTTAAATCTAAAATTTACTCTTTCTTGTACCATTTCTTATAAACCTTGAATTCTTCAACTTTCCTTCAAATTTTTGATGTTCCGCTTGTTGATGATGGTATTTTTGTCGAGAGAGAGAATGGTGCCAACTGCAAACAAGACTACAAGATAGAGTTAGCAATTCTGATGACACCCTCATGATTGATGGAAATAACATTCAAGAGATCAAAAAGTAGTGCTAAAATTAGTGCGAAGTTGGATATTTCATCATTGTACCCGGAATTTACGTATGATGAAACACTCTAAACGGAAAATTGAAGGTTTGGTGCCTCACTCATGGGTATTGAATGATCAACTTCTCTAATAATATATTCTCTACCGGCGGTTTAAGTCCATTTTTGTCAGCTCTAGCCTCTCAACAAATAAGCACTCCGAATGTAGTTCTCTAATATTTCTAAGTTCAGTTATTTCGGTTAGAACTCCGTATGTAAACTTAGCTAGAAGTATGCTAAGTGACTCAAAAATATCTAAAAGTTGGAGGTTTTCATGCAAATATGTACAAAAAGTTCAAAAATTCTACCTACAAAAGTGAATACTAAAAATCTATATGCTTAATCACTCCCCCACACTTAAACTTTACATTGTTCTCAATGTAAATTGACTCCTCCGATGTAAAATCAAGATGGGAAATCAAGTAATAATATGAAACTAAATTAAAAAAAAATAAAAAAATAAAATAGAAATACAAAACCAATGGGTTGCCTCCCATTCAACGCTTAGTTTAACGTCCTCAGCCTAACCTTCTTGTTAGCTCCAGTAAACCAATAATATGAATAACTGGGGATCCACCCAGATAATAATCTGCAGTTCTAATAAAAGCTTCACAAAAAAATTAGCATATAAATATTGGAACTTTTATTTGGTGGAAGTTCCCCCACACTTAGTATTTTCAACACCTGAAAGTGCATAAAGAACATAGAACAAGGGGACTTCTTTTGGTTCCTCTCGGTGAACCTGTACAGTGCTAGAATCAAACACATCTAGTGGTGGATAGTTAGAAGCAAAATAGTCCGTTAAACTTTAGAAGCACATAACTCCAATCCTAAGTGAGGTGTCTTCTTAAAAGTTGGATTAAAAACTCTTTGAGAAACTACTTCAGTCAGGGTAGAAGGATCACTAGAAATAGAATTATCAAAAGGATTAGACAAACCTTCCTCTATCTCCTTTATTGGATTATTTTCTTCATGTATATCGTGGTCCTCTATTAAATTTTTTAAATGCCACTCTTTATCTGTTTCTGCTTCAATAAAATGTCATTTTCATTATAATTCTTGGCAAGCTCAATTGGGTCTTCCAAAATATTAATCATTTTGGTTTCATTCTCAATCACCATTTCTTCAACACTCTCATCATCAGAATCGAATTCCTCTCTAAGGAGATCCTCTTCCGAAGAAATAATCGGCTCTACCACACGCAAATCAACTGTGCTAAAAAAATTGTAATCCATATATTCTTTATAATATTGATCTGCGTTTGAGTACACTACCCCATTTCGAACAACAGTTCTGTTATACTAAGGCTCCTTCCAGAGTTGGAATAACTTCATCATTGTTGCAAGGAATTTTCAAAGGTTGCTCATCTTCACAATAGTCTTTATCGTTCTTAAGAATTTCAGAATCTTTTTGGTTTTTGAGGCCATACTTCTTCCTTATCCCTATTTTTACCGAGTTGAGCAATTTATTCGTATAATTTCTCCGAATTCCTTTGAATTTCTCGATGTGACTCTTCCCAATCATCTTGTTGTTGTATAAATTGCTTCATTAGCCTTTGGAGTTCTTGGGGTGTATCTACAGTCTTTTGATTCCGCTGCTCAATGCTTGCTTCTAAGTTAGGATATCTTATCCCTTCACTTACTAAAATATCTCTAGCACACCTTTGAACGGGTGAGTGATCATAACTACGATCAAGAGTTGGGTCGAGAATATTATAGTTAGGTTCGGTTGATCAAACTCTTTCTAAAATTGAATCCATACGTGCCATATAATGTTGGAATCATTTGCCAAACTAGAAGAAACATGATTAGTAGTATAACTATCCTCCCGTCCTTGTGATCGTTCATGTGCATACCCATCATAAGGTTGTTGATATGTATGAGAATAATCGTAAGGTTCCGTAGAGCATTGATCATAACCAAAGAATTGTTTTTGATTATACCCCTGGTATGGATGGTAGTTGTCATAAGATTGAGATTGAAAACCATATTGATTACCACTATTATATGATTGATCTTGTGCACCGTACATGTTATTTCCGAATGGAAACATGATGACTCACAAGAAAAAGAAAAAGTCTAACTAAAACCTAAAAAAAAAAAACGAAAAGTGATACTTACAACCTGTTTTCAGAATTTACCTCCCGTTTTTGACGAGCGGATAACACCTTCCACGAGTTGTTAACACCATGAAAACCTAAAAATCTGAAAAACACGAAAAAAAAACGTGAAAAAAAATCTAAACTACTAAAAAAAACTAAAACAAATAACAAATAAATTAACCACTAGTCCCCGGCAGTGGCGCTAAAATTTGATGCGTGTCGTAAATGCAATAAATTACTCAAGATATTTCCCACTAATAAATAATAATATAGCGGTAGTAAGGATCGTTCCCACAGAGAGCTGAGTAATTAATATGTTATTTAGATTAGAAAAACTATAAGAAAAGTAAAACACAAAGGAGGGATTGGTTTAATTAAATAAGAATAATAAAAGATAATAAGAATAAAGATATGATTAAGGAGTCATTCGTCGTTACCAAACATTGACTGAATTAGTATACTTATATATCTTTCGTCAGTATCATTCATCACCAACCGTAGAATAGCAGGTACGCTTAGCTATCCCCAAAACTCCTTGTATCATCGGATAACAGGTACGCTTAGTCACCGAATTCTATCCAACTGAGCCACCTTGAGGTAAGCTTACAAAGTTTAACTCGATCGAATGCTTTAAGATTTGTGAATATAGGTTTGATCCTAGTAGTTAGACTCTGTACGCTCGGTCCATTTGCTAGTGTTGTCTTCACACACGATTGCTCCACAGAATCCATTTGCAAGATCTCACGTTCTCTACTTGTGTAGGAGTGATCAACAATTACGGATCGCTCAACTCTCTACTAGCAATAAAATGATCATTATATTTAATCTAGTGTGCACTAAACAATCTAATAAATCAATCATAAACCCTATATATAGTGAAAACAAACGATGATGATAATAACTTCAAATAAACTTATATTAACTAATAAAGCTTCACGCTTAGAACATTGAATTCATCCTTAATCGACAAAGGGTTAGCTACTCATATTACAAAGAAGAATGGTTTACCCTTAAAGGGGTAAACCCTAGGTTTAAGATGTAGAATATGTAGTATGAGAGGTAGAATTGTGTAGGGATCTAGAATATATGATATAAAGATGATTTGTTTGAGCCTTAGATTCTTCTTTTATAGCTTTCAATGCTTGTCCCTCAAGTCTCCTCTCCTTATAGGGTTTAGAATCCTTGCCTAACCATGTTTTCTCGCTTTAGAAGTCAAAAACGTGTCAAATGGACCCCCGAGCTCTATACAGACGGCATTGGAAATTCCCCACAAGCAATGCCGGAAGTTAATAAAACTTTCTGCCACTTTTTTCTCTACAGCCGGCATAAGGAATTTCCCACTAGCAATGTCGATTGTTGGTAAAACTTTCTTCCACCAAACTTGCTATAGCCGACATTGGTTGGTCGTTGATGAGAAATGCTAACTGTTGACCACATTCTCTGCCACTAGATTCTCTACAGCCTGCATAGGTGTGTTTCTTATAAGCAATACCGACTGTTGAGTTGTAGGTGACCTTTTCTTCGTCTCGGGTTTTTTGTCCATAACTCCTTCGTCCGAACTTGAAATGACCTCATTCTTTTTATGTTGGCTTCGTCTTCTCGTTCTCTTCAAAATGATATTAAGAACTCCTGGACTTAAATGAGTATAATATGTCTTTGGAACTTCTCCATTGGTAGACTTCAATTCCTTGTTCCTTTTAAGCACTTTGTAGCTCCTTTTTGGATGATTCACCTAATATAACACATAAGATAGAAAACAAGAGTAGTAAAAAGTAATATGCAAGAATTATAGCTAATACTAGTATGGATTTGACACTCAAAACATGTGAATTATGCATTTATCATATTTATAGAAAATTAAGATAAGATTATCTAGTTACATTATATGAAAAAGTTTTATGAATATGGGAGACTTGAAAATCACAAGATATCTCTTCAAAATAAAAGAAAAGAAAAATCAAATAAACTCGGGTTTGGTTGAAAAAGCTAGATTTGGAAGGAGATCGAATATTTTGCTCTCGAATAAGGAAACACCAACACATAATCAGTTTGAGAAAGGAAACAGACTCATCGACTTAATATCAGACCGAGACGAAAATAATAACGAGAGAAGAAACAAAATATTCCCGTGATGAATTATGGATTAAAAGAGAATATTTTCAAGGATTTTTTGAAGTGATCCGATTGCTTGGTACTTTAATATAAATAGGGGGTCTAATAGAAGCATGGTGGAGGCTGGCTTGTCTAGAAACCAAGAAAAGAAAAGAAAAAACCATTGTTGCTACAACTCAGGTCGAAGGAGGAGGAAGAAGAAGATAAGGCGATGCTGAATTGTCATATTTAACCGTGGCCTATACCTTTAAGTTTAATATCTTTAGTGACGGTTTTTGCTGCAGTAGCAGCGACAATTTCTGGTTATTAGGCACCAAAGATCTGTGCTTATTCAACTGTGTCTGAGGTTTGTCGTTAATTCATCATTTAGCGACGCCTCTGGCAAGTTCTTTTTTGTAATCTTCTTATAAATTTATAAATAAATATTTTTTTTCTATTTTCTTGCGTTTTTTGTTCCATGAGCAGCTAAACTATTTTTCTAGGGTAAAGGAAGAAGCTATTTTCGATGTGAACTTTTAATATTTTATTTATTTTACATAATTACTTTATTTTGTGCTTTTAATGACTAATAATTTCTCTTCTAAATATGCTTTGATTTAATTGTTCGGAATAGTCTTTAGGTTGTCGATCTTTTATAAGCGAAGGAGATTATATCTTTATGAGACGACGAAAGTCGTATAAATACTTTAAACGCTTTATCTTGCAAAACATGAGATTGGGTTCAATATTGTTTTGAGTAATTTGAGAGTGAGTAAGATATTAAATTATTAATCGTACCATCATAAAAAATAGTGGAATTCGAAATCCTAGACCTTTCTCTTCCTGATTAATCAATTTGTATAGTTATTTTTATTTAATTAATTTAATAAAAATCATTCAAAAATATTTTCTTTGTGTTAGCACATTAGTTATTTACAAGTTAGAAATTGTAATTTCAAAATCCCTGTGGAACCGTACTTGTATACTGTCTCATCGACAGCCGTGATCTTGTAGTATAAAATTAAAATCCCATCAGTTTTTGGCGCCGCTGTCGGGATTGAGAAATTGTGATTTTATTTTTTTTATTTAAGTTAACTAGTTTAGGATTTTTATTTTTATTTTAATATTTATTTTAGATTTTACTTGGGTATTTTTCTTGTTTTTATTGTGCAGGTAATATTCTACATTTATTGTAAAATTGCCTACTGATAGGTTTCAAAGAAGCCTATATAAAATAACCGCAATCGCATGGTGTCAACAATGCAGACAACGGCAAGTACAGGTCGAACCCACAAGGAGCTGGAAAATACTACAATCAATATCTCAATTAATCTAATCAGAAATAATATCTTTTAGATTTTTCAGAAATTCTAATGAACGAGATAATAATAAAATAAACTAAACTAATAAAATAACTAAGCAGAGAGAGTCAGTAACCAGGGTTTTTAGTATCCACCACTATTTCTATTTAATTACTGAAGTGAAACATAACTCCCGAATATTTATCTATTGTTCATTCTATCGACATCACCTATTATATATATTAGAGTCACAAATATCACTGGGACACCCTAGGCATGGCGCATCAAAAACTTTAAGTCTCAGCATACACCATCAAATTGCGTTAGCGAGAATATTATACGAAGCTAATTATAGGTTCACAAATAATACCTGGCTACTCTAAGCATACCTCATCTAAGGATTTACCCAAGCATGAAATATCAAATAGGTCGACAAATATATTTGCTATCCTATTAATTTTGCGCATAGGTTACTGTTTTGTACAGAACCAGTGAAGCAACAACTAATTTTATCATTAAATCAATAAACAAAATCATGGAACTAATCTATTTGAATCATAATAGTCCTAACCAAATAATTCAATTCAAAATAGGTTGTTGCTCAGAGTGGTTTCAAACATAAAACCCTAGCTACAAATAGATTAGCAAGACATAACAATGGGTTTCTCAAAATCTATTAAAAACAAATTAAAAGGAAGATATAGAGATTTCACTGTGTTATTGGTGATTGATCCCTTCCACTTTCTCCCACCGTCAGATGCCACCATACTTTATCTCCCTTTCTCCCAGATTCCAAGACGCACATCCTTCTCTCTTTCCTGTCTCCAGCCTACGCAACTCCCTAAACAGAGCAGAGCATGTCTCTCTCTGTACCTTCTCTTCCACCTTCTCTCATGTTTATTTATTTTCTTTTATCTGTGATCCTATTCCCAAAGGAAATCCCACCTAATCTCCCCTCAATCAATTGCTTTCTCTCCCCCTCAATCACGTCTTCTATCTGTACCTTCTCTTCCAATCAATGCAACTCTCTCCTCCCTACCACCTACCTCTCTATCCTTCTCTCCTGTCTCACCTCACCTCTCTACGCCTCCAAACCCCTAAAAGAAAAGCTTCCAACCGTACTCCCCTATTGAATACCTAATCAAATTCTTTTTATACTCTTTTAATGCCACGTCCTAGCTGTCTTGTGCCTTCCTTTTGGTCCCCACCTTTATAACATGTTCTCTTCTTATTTCTGGACTGATCGCACCCCACCAGATGAGTCTAACTATCTCGTCTTATATTAAAGCACACCACCTCACTTTTTAATTCTCTTTTTATGTCTCCATATATTTTTTACTCTCGTTTGCAGCGCCTGAAAATGGAAGAGAACACCAACTTTTCTTTCTCTGTTTCTTACCGGTGTTGAACTGTTGATCGCTTCAATTGTAGCGTATCCAGTCTCTTCATCAAGTGCTCCTCTGGACAGCAATTCCAAAACAACAACTGTATGCCCCTTAGAAGCTGCAGATATAAGAGGAGTCGCACCTGATGGACCAACCATTTTGCCTAATCCTGGATCATGGTCCAATAGAAAATAAAACCAATAAATATACATTATTAATACAAATCAAATACTAGGAAATATAAATTGAGCGGTAAATATGTATAATTTATGCCCGTATCAAATACCCCCAAACCTATATTTTGCTAGTCCTCGAGCAAAACTAATCTAAAAATAAAATAAAATCCTAACTCACTTTCGCAAGAATCTCGACTACATTTAGCATATGTAATAAGCCTTTAAACCCCTAAGTGGCCTTAGCGGACGAGTTTTTTCTCGTAAGGGTTTACAAGAGGTATACCCACAAAACCTTTACTCTAAATATAGCTACCTGTGAACGATTGAGGATAGATACTAAACAAGCAATTTAGTTGGCATACTTCGGGTATAAGAATCATTACCCTGTATGAATCCAATTGTGGTACACGATTTTGCACTCAGCGTACTAAAATTCATATAAGAATCGAAAACTCTACTCAAATAATCATTGAACATCCAAAACTGGATAACATTCACATTGCTCGAAATTAATTAAATTCAAACACAGGGATAGATTAGAAGATGGAAATAGAAGTAATGAATGGTGCATATGTTGACTAAGGTGAAAGGTGTTTTCCAAAATATTAGTATAAAGCCCGGCTCAGATGCTCCTATTTTTATCATTATTATTTATATACATAATTTATTTATTTTTTTCTTTTTCACGACTACATGATTAGATCTTTTGAATCTAAGTGTATGCTCATTTTTCAGCAGATTACGTGATATTTCCCATGGATCCTGCATTCCACGATTGCTTAGGCGATGGAGACAGGGAGAACACACACATATTGCTATCAAAGTGTCAATTTTTTTTCAACAAAATTAAATTTCTAATACATCCGAGCTACGACCTTATGGAAATACTAAGGCCCCACCAAATCACTTAGAGAAACATAAAATTGCAAAAATAAAAATAGAAAGTGATATGATTATGATGATTCCGAGATATGCTTGTTCAATGATTATCATGTTATTTCTAACACCAAAGTGCATCCAGATATGAATAGCCCATTTAGATGGGCACATCAATTCCTATAGATAAGAGCTATGTTTCCATCTACCTAGAATGGTTAGTGCCATCCTGAATTGTTCACAAGTTTCTAAATTTCGGAGTTTTTTATTGGCATCAATTTTCTGAAACTCTACCCCCAAACCTAAATTTAACATTGTCCTCAATGTTTCAAACCGTGCAACCTAAAATGGTATGCAATAAATATAAATAGGGGAAACAAATGTAAATCAAAGAGAAGGGATTGGAACGTCTCACCTGATTGACGTAACAAAAGCAGTATTATCTTTAACACACATCAAACGATAGTAATAACAGAGAACACTGAAAAAAAAAGACTAAAAAGAAAATAAAAACAAGAAAATAAGAATCTACCTACTGGATATGTATAGAAAGGATCCCCATACACTAACAACCTGAAAATTTGGGGATCAACACAAAATAAAATATATAAAAATGACAGTTTCACAATTATATTATGGAAACACGGAGACACTGAAACTATCAAAAATAAGGGATTACCCCCAAACCAAGTTTTTACTATACTTGGAAGTGCGTAAAAAAAAGGGGATAATATTAGGATTGGGGAAATATCAATTGGTTCATGCACAATGTCAGGAACAGGCAAGTCCTCTGGGTATTTGGATGCAAAGTGATCCAATAAAACTTGAGAATCACACAATTCTAACCCTATATTAGGTAACTTTTGGAAGTCTAGGGGTCTAGAAACAACCTCTAAGTCGGGTGAATGATCTTGTGAGATAGATTCATCTATGGAATTAGGCAATCATCTGCACAATCATCCACAGGGTCATCTATATATTTTGTACGCAAATGAGAGTCACTACAAGACTGATCATCATCAACAAATAATCTCTGGCATTTCAGAACTCTCAATTTTTGCTCCAAACTAGGCGGTCTGTGTTTATAATACTTCTCATATATCATTAGAGGTGATTCTTCACTTACCATAGGTGAAGGAAGCACTTCCTTATGCCGTGACCGATTCATATATTCCCAAAGTGTCATCTTAGATGACGTCTCCTGAGAAGGAGTCATCATCCTCAGAAAAGTACCTAAAAGGAAATACTAAAACCAAAACAAGTAAAAAGAAAAAAAAAATCATAAAAAAAAATAAAAAATATTGTACAAAATAATAAATAAATAAATTAAAAACCTAAACTACGATTAGAAAATCAAAACTAGTAATTACAATATTCCACAACCGCTCCCCGGCAGCGGCGCCAAAAATTGATAGGTTTAAGAGAAGCCTATATATTATAAACGCAATCGCACGTTGTCTACAATGAACACAACGGCAAGTACGGGTCGAACCCACAGGGAACGGAAAAATACTGCAATCAATATCTCAATTAATCTAATAAGAAATAATATCTTTTGGATTTTTCAGAAATTCTAATAAACGAGAAAATAATAAAATAAACTAAACTAATAAACTAACTAAGCAGAGAGAGTCAGTAACCAGGGTTTTTAGTATCCGCCACTATTTCTATTCAATTACTGAAGTGAAACATAACTCCTGAATGTTTAACTATTGTTCGTTCTATCGACATCACCTATTATATATATTAGAGTCGCAAATATCACTGGGACACCCTAGGCATGACGCATCAAAAACTCTAAGTCTCAGCATACACCATCAAATTGCGTTAGCGAGAAAATTATACGAAACTAAATTATAGGTTCACAAATAATACCTGGCTATTCTAAGCATACCTCATCTAAGGATTTAACCCAAGCATGAAATATCAAATAGGTAGACAAATATATTTGCTATCCTATTAATTTTTCGCATAGGTTACTGTATTGTACAGAACCGGTGAAGCAACAACTAATTTTATCATTAAATCAATAAAGAAAATCATGGAACCAATCTATTCGAATCATAATAGTCATAACCAAATAATTCAATTCAAAATAGCCTGTTACTCAGAGTGGTTTTCAACATAAAACCCTAGCTACAAATCAATTAGCAAGACATAACAATGGGTTTCTCTAAATCCATTAAAAAAAAATTAAAAGAAAGATATAGAGATTTCATTGTGTTATTGGGGATTGATCCGTTCCACTTTCTCCCACCGTCAGAAGAACCACCAGACTTTATCTCCTTTTCACCTATATTCCAAGACGCATATCCTTCTCTCTTCCCTGTCTCCAGCCTACGCAACTCCCTAAACAGAGCAGAGCATGTCTCTCTATGTACCTTCTCTTCCACCTACTCTCCTGTTTTTTTCTTTTCTTTTATCTATGATCTAATTCCCAAAGGAAGTCCCACCTAATCTCACCTCTATCAATTGCTTTCTCTCCCCCTCAATCACGTCTTCTATCTGTACCTTCTCTTCCAATCAATGCAACTCTCTCCTCCCTATCACCTACCTCTCTAGCCTTCTCTCTTGTCTCATCTACGCCTCCAACCCCCTAAAAGAAAAGCTTCCAACCGTACTCCCCCTATTGAATACCTAATCAACTTCTTTTAATACTCTTTTAGTGACATGTCCTAAATGTCACATGCCTTCCTTTTGGTCCCCACCTTTACAACACATTCTCTTCTGATTTCCAGAGTGATCGCACCCTACCAAAAGAGTCTAACCATCTCGTTTTATATTAAAGTACGCCACCTCACTTTTTACTTCTCTTTTTATCTCTTTTTTTTAACTCTCGTTTGCATCGCCTGAAAATTGAAGAAAATACCAATTGTACTGACCGGTGTTGAACTGTCTGATCACTTCAATTGTAGCTTGTCCAGTCTCTGCATCAAGTGCTCCTTTGGACAACAATTCCAAAACAACAATTGTATGCCCCTTAGAAGCTGCAAATATAAGAGGAGTCGCACCTGATGGACCAACCATTTTGCCTAATCCTGGATCATAGTCCAATAGAAAATAAAACCAATAAAAATATATTATTAATACAAATCAAATAATAGTAACTATAAATTGAGCGGTAAATATGTATAATTTATGCCCGTATGACCTAGCAAAAAGGTAAGTTTAAAACCCAATTTTTTTTTTTTTATTTTCATTATTTCTTAGATTTTTTTTTTATATTTTTTTTGTATATAATTATAAAAAGAACAATAAACATGTGCACACACAACATTTTGCATTCGTCATACTACCGAGTTTAGGAAAACCCGTGAAAAAGTAAGCTGAAACCGTGCCTTGGGCCTTATGGGAGTTACTAGCTGAAATTCCACAAGCCTTAGCCTCGTACCTTTGAACAGTCTTTGACTGTAGGTATATTCTGCTAAGGTAACCGGAGCTTATCTATTTTAGTCAACCTTGCATTTGCATTAATTTTTTTTAATTAAAAATATCGAACTGGTATTATGAGGACCAATATAATGAATATCGACCTGAATATCAAAATGGACATTACCCTTACTATGACCAAAGTGTGGATAGTACTTGGGACCACTACCAGCCTTCTGAAGGTTATAGTTCTTACCATAGTGATCCCAATTACTAGTTGCACGCTCACCAGTCGTACAAACATGTAAATGAACAATATTATACTGAGCAAAATGTGAGTTCTCCGTTTTTGGAGAATTTAATTGAACAATTGATACCTACCACTTCTTATGATCAAAGTCTTTCTTTAGAAGATTCACTTAAGAAGTTGTCTGAAAGTTCACGTAGGAGTGACATTTTAATGGAATTTTTTTTAAAGTCACAAAGAGATGACTTAGTGAAACAGATACCACATAATTTTTCTCATGAAAGTCCATCCTTAAAAAATTCCATCCGACGCTTTATGGAAACTTCACAAATTCTTAGTTTTTCGTCTGATTCTTGGAATGATAAACTTAGTCAATTAGATGAAAATGGACGGAAGATGACAAAAAGACTTAAAGCTTTAAGTACAACACTCAGTGAACTTAATGCACGTTTAGATGAGGAGAAAATTGAAGAAGAACGGTTAGCTGCTAATATTGCTCAAAATGAACTTAATTGCCAAAATAGTGTTTCCAATTTTACCCTTGATAATAATGATGAATATTTACCAAATTTAGAAGGCAAGGTTAGAATTGAAAACAATACTTATTTAGAGAAGGTTCAACCATCTTCATATTATTATGATGATGAGGATAGTAGTGATGAAGAATTTGAAATTCGTAGTTATAATGATCAAGAAATTTATACACCAATTGAGCTTCATGATAATAATGATGTTTCTAGTTCCAATCCTAATAATGTTAATGATTATTCTCCTGTTCAAGAGGAAAAGGATTTAACTAGAGATACCATTATTATAGACAGTGAGATATTTCCCTGTTATTATGAAGACGATGATGGTTTAGAGGAGCGAACTTATCCTGAGACTTCTGTTTAGAGTCCCACGATTCAGAAACAATAGTCTCTGATGAGAATTTGAATGTGAGTGAAGGTACCCCACCTGACTACAACCTAGAAGAATCAATTGACCATTTTCCTAAATTTGATAATTTAGAAATTAAGAAAATTGTGATTAGTTCATATAAAGACACATACTATCCTGGGTTTGGGGGTGAATATTATCTCTCATTGGTAATCCTTTGACTCTTTTAAAGGTCCCTCACTTGGGTCTTAACGTATGTGCCTCTACCATATTAAGAGATTATCTTCATGAATTGTTTCCAGAACCGGATTATAATGTCCAAAATAAACTTCAGGTGTTAGAAACCCATCCTATGGTTGGTACGGTCTACCCAGCGATAATACAGTAATTGACTTTGTTGTCCCACCAAAATTTTATTTACCAAATATGGGAACATATAAACATATGCTAATATGATCATGAGACATCAACCAAAATCTAAGTTTACTAAAATATTTTTGCACGTTTTTCTTTAGGAAATAAATCAAAAATATTTTCTTAGAGTTTTATTTATGGGATTTTTTTTTCGGTTTTAATTGTTTACAAGAAACAAAAATTTGTTTTATAAGAAAGCCTAAACCTAACTTGATTTGTAAGTAACTTTCTCCTATAAATAAAAAACGTTTTACAAAGTTGAAATTATCCCAGAAGCTGCTACTATCCCGTCTTCTTTTCACCATCTTCTCGCTTTTTTTTACGTATTGAGTGTTTATTTCCCTTCCATCCCTGTTGCTAAGTTCAAGAGTGTGTAGCTTGTGTTGTGCTAATACAAGCTATACCGGGTAGTCTTATCTGGACACATCTTTGCACGTTTGGGTTTAGCATTGCTCTTCTTGAGTATACTCACAAACTAATATGTTAAGGATAAATTGTTGAACCTGTGATTCTTCCCCTGTCAAGTCGTTTGTGGTAGAGTTGTTTGATTCAGTTCTTTATATATTAATCTGATACATCTAACATTGTTGTTTATTGTTGGAAGATTCCAACAATCTTAACACATTATGTTATCTTGTAACAATGGGAAAGAACGATGTTGAAAGACCACATAAGTTCAACGGGAAGGACTTTAAGAGATATCAGTCAAAGATGTTGTCTTTCCTATGCTATCACGAGTTAGATAAGTATGTAGCGGAGCCTTTTGATGAACTTTGAATGAAATATGAATTGAATATGACCTTGGTTACCGGAAGAGAGATAATTATATGGCTAAAAATGATACTATGAATTGTTTGGATGACGCAATGTATGCTTTTTATAATGCTAAAGAAAATTTCAGTGCTTTTGATTTGTGGGCTGCATTAGAGGAAAACTACCAAGATGAAACTGCTGGAATCAATAAATTTATGGTGCTAAGTTCATGGATTACAAGATGTCGAATGTTAAGTCTGTTGTGGATCAATTCCTTGAACTTCAGCAAATTATTAATGAGATTCTTGCTGAAGGCATGGTGATTGATGAGACATTTCAAGTATCTGCAGTGATTGAGAAGTTACCATCTTCTTGGTCGGAGTACAAAAGAAGATTGAGGCATGAAACTGGTGAAGTCAACATGGTTGAATTGCGAAAGAAGATTCAAGTTGAAGAATTGTTATGCACCAAAGACAAGAATGTTTCGCCTGCAAGAGACATGACAAATAAGGCTCATACGACTGAACACAAATCTTCCAAATCTGGAAAAGGTGAGAACAACAAATGCAACCCTAAGCATGGTCCATACAGCAAAGGTACGTTTCATAAACTTGAATCCAGCATTACTAAGATTAAGGGTACTTGCTATGTTTGTGGAAATCGTGGCCATATGACAATTCACTATAGACAACGTAAGGACCTTAATAAGAAGAATAATGCTAACTTGGTTGCTGAGAATAAGGAAGAGTTTTCTTCTTTGGTGTCTAAAGTCAATTTGCTAACCAACGTGAGTGACTGGTGGGTAGAGTCTGGAGCTACCAAGCATGTTTGTGGGAGCAAAGACCTGTTCACCTCCTATCAGAAGGTAGGGTATGAAGAGAAACTCTATATGGGTAACTCATCAGCAATAGAGGTTGCAGGAAAGGGAAAGGTCGGGATGAAGCTCATATCTCGAAAGACTCTCACAATGAATGAAGTTCTTCATGTTCCAGACATCTGCAAAAATCTTGTTTCCTATTCTGTTTTATATGATAATGGTTTTAAAGTTGTAATCAAGTCTGGAAAGTTATAGTAACTAAGTGCAAAGATTTTGTGGGTAAGGGTTATAAGACTGAGGATCTCTATAATCTTAATGTAAAATCTGATGAAATAAATATGAATGATTCTTCTGCTTATATATATGTGTCATTAAATATTTGGCATGGTAGACTTGGTCATGTAAACTATAAATCAATGAATAAATTGGATAGCGTATGCTACATACCCAAATTCACTATTGAAAAAGATCATAAGTGTGAGATTTGCGTAGAATCTAAGCATGCTAGGAAATCATTCAGTAAGAATGTCCAGAGAAATTCTAAGCCCTTAGAATTAATCCATTCATAACTAGTTGATATGCAGTCAGTTCAAACAAGAGGTGGTAAGAAGTGGTTTGTCACTTTTATAGATGATTGTACGAGGTACTGTCATGTTTACTTACTTAAAGGGAAGGACGATTCCCTAGAAGCCTTTAAGATATATAAACTTGAAGTTAAAATCCAATTGAATGCTACCATTAAATTGGTAGGTCTGACCGTGGTGGTGAGTATGAAATTCCTGTAAAAGATTTCTGCGAAGAACATGACATAATACATGAGACAACAACCCCTTATTTACTTCAATCCAATAGTGTAGCTGAACGTAATAATCGTACCCTTAAAGATATGATGAATGCCATGTTGATTAGTTCAGGATTACCTACAAACTTGTAGGGGGAGGCCATCCTCCCAACTTGCTATATCCTGAATAGAGTACACTTTACAGGATCAGATAAAACTCCATACGAGTTATGGAAAGGTTGAAAACCATCTTATACTTGCTTCAAAGTGTGGGGGTGTTTGGCAAAGGTGGTCATCCCTCCACCTAAGAGAACCAGGATAGGACCCAAAACTGTTAATTGTGTTTTCATAGGGTATCCTGAGCATACTAGTGCTTATAGGTTTATGGTTGTGAGCTCTGAAATTTCTGACATTGGGTTGCATACTATTATGGAGTCTAGGGATGCAGAGTTCTTTGAGAATGTTTTTTCTATGAAACTTTGTTCTCGAAAGAGATGTTTAGATGATCCCATAGATTTTCCTTCAACCATTCAGTCATTACCTTTAGAGGAAGATGAACCAGAATTTGAACCTAGAAGAGGTAAAAGGGTCAGAACTGAGAAAACCTATCCTGGGTGCATTACATACCTAGCCGAGTCGGAGCCACAGACTTATAGAGAAGCCATGGGCTCTATGGTGGAAAGAATCCTCCATTAGTAAAATGGATTCCATCCAACAAAAACGTACTTAAGAGATTGTAGATTTACCTCCAGGGTGTAAGGCCATAGGTTGTAAATGGATCTTCAAGAGAAAACGTAATATAGATGGAACTGTTAATAAATACAAGGCTAGGTTGGTAGCTAAAGACTACAAACAGAAAGAAGGTATAGATTTTTTTGATACTTATTCACCTGTGACTAGAATTACTTTCATTAGGACATTAATTAATATAGCCTCTTTCCATAACCTAGAGATACATCAAATGGATGTAAAGATAACGTTTTTAAATGGTGAATTAGGTGAGGAAATTTACATGGAACAACCCGAGGGCTTTGTAGTGAAAGGTTGTGTGATGGTTTTTGTAATAGTGGTAAATAAAGTTCGTTCAAGACTTGTGAAGATTTGTTTTTAAACCTAATTTCTAAGACTAAAAAAAAATAACAAAATCAAATAAAATTGATAACAACATTGAGAGTAAACTAAGGCTAAGATTCCACTATTTTCCAAATTTTAAAGTGATTTAATTCAATAATTATAATCATGCAATTCTTACATTTAATTTAATTCTAAAATATTGCAACAAGTAGATTTTTAAAACAACAATTGTATAACAAAAGCATGGAACATCTAAAACCTAGGCCAAGCATGTACCATCTAACGAAATCACAATTGCTTAATAAAAATCATTAAATCAATTTTTAACCAAGGCAAATAATCATAAAAGAATTGCATAAATTAATTAAATAAATATTACCACATAATTTTTGGAAAAATAGCTTCCTCCGGCGCCTCAGGGACGGGGTTTAGCTCCTCATATTAATCACTTACTCAAAATTATGGCTCATGGCTCAAAAAATGTTTACAAATGATAAAAATGGAGTAAAACAAAGAAAACATTGAGTTTGCAACGTTTATAGACGTTACAGACTAATTGTTATAGAGGGGATGGAAATAAACGTTGCAGATGCGACAATATCCGTTGCAAATGAGTTGAAAAAACCACGTGGAAACTTCCTTTGCTTTCGAATCAAATCTCATTAC
>JAJJMC010003761.1:585006-602862 GCA_023531435.1 Papaver californicum | reverse complement strand
TCTAAGTCTACGAGTGGGTATGTATTCATTCTAGCAGGAGCGTCTGTTTCTGGGAAATCTTCCAAACAAACATGTATAGCTTGTTCCACTATGGAATCGGAGTTTATTGCGTTAGATAAAACAGGAGAGGAAGTTGAATGGATAAGACGCTTTTTAGAAGAAATTCCTTTCTGGCATAGGTCTGTGCCAGCTGTATCTATACATTGTGACAGTACATCTGCGATAGCTAAATATAAGAATAGTGTTTATAACGAGAAGTCTATACATATTCTTATAAGACACAATTCATTGAAACAACTTATCTCTACTAGCGTTATTACCATTGACCATGTGAGGTCTAAGGAGAATGTCGCAGATCCTTTGATGAAAGGATTGTCAAAAGAGATAGTTAGTGCTGCATCGTGGGGGATAGGACTTAAGCTCATGAAATAAAAATTGCCATGAAGGATACTCAAACTTACTCAATGGAGATCCTAATACGAAGGTTCAATGAGACAACTAATTTATGGTGATTAAAGGTATGCTTTATCAAGAGAATTACAATTTATGTCCCTCCCTATGTATATTATTGTGATAGTGTGATTGTATGTGAAAGATGACTTTTAATAAGTCTTAATGAGTTATATAGTTTCAATTTAAAATTGAAGTGGGGTGTGGTAGTAACACTCTTGATAGAGCTCAACTATCTGAATGGGGAAGTGGGCCGCTTCCTATGAGAATTTGAGCAGATTCTCTAGAGTATTCTGAGAAACAGGATACGTCAAGGGCCTAAATGGACACAACGACACGAACTTAACAATGCCAAGAGGATATCATGCGTGGTTGTTATTGCAAATTACATCAAACGCTAGCAGTTCAAGACATCACGTTCACTGTCTTTAGCAAGTAGTTTCGGTAACTTCTCACTAAGTAAAGGTTCAAGAACTGATGGACACCTTTGCCTATATGGTATTTTTCGCACTCTGATTTTTTAGTTTTTTACCGAGATTTCATTCATGTGGGGGATGTTGGAGAAAATGAGTTTATTAAATTGTTTTATGGCCTTGGTGTGATTTGATCTAATGACCTAAGGGTCTAAGGATACTTACTCATTTTCATGAAAGGTAAATGTTTAGTCCCACATTGGGTATTCTAAAGAGGAATATCACCCATATAAGCTAATGGGGTTACTCTTCTATATGAGTGGGGGTGGGTGGGCAAATGATACATTCCCTAACTCGTGGTCCAATGGGCTTATGCTAATATGTTCATGAGACATAAACCAATATCTAAGTTTACTAAAATATTTTTGCATGTTTTTATTTAGGAAATAAATCAAAAATATTTTCTTAGAGTTTTATTTATGGAAAAAAAATTGGTTTTAATATTTTTACAAGAAATAAAAACTTGTTTTATAAGAAAACCTAAACCTAACTTGATTTGCAAGTAACTTTCTCATATAAATACAAAACATTTTGCAGATTTAAAATTATCCCAGAAGCGGCTACTATCCGTCTTCTTTTCACCATCTTCTCGCTTTGTTTTGCGTATTGAGTGTTTATTTCCCTTCCATCCTTATTGCTAAGTTCAAGAGTGGGTAGTTTGTGTTATGCTAATACTAGCTATATCGAGCAGTCTTATCCTGGACACATCTTCGCACGTTGGGGTTTAGCATTGCTCCTCTTGAGTATACCCGCGAACAAATATGTTAAGGATAACTTGTTGAACCTGTGATTCTCCTCTCGTCAAGTAATTTATGGAAGAGTTGTTTAATTTAGTTATTTATATATTAATCTGATACATCTAAGTTGTTCATTGTTGCAAGATTCCAATAGTATTCGTAAATCTGTTGTCCGAAGTTCCTCTTACTTTGTCATTTTGAAAAGTTTCTGCGTAACTCTCATAACTGCAATTAGGGCATATTGTAGTAGTAACTGAGGTTTCATCTCGTATATTGTTAGCTGACAACTTTGCAGCTGATTTAGGAGTTATTTGCTCTTAAATGACTTAGCAGATATTATGATTTTAGTTTGATAAGTCTACATAACATAAGTTAAAGGAGAAGATAACCAATTATGTTACTGTGATGAAAATTAGATGCTTCAGTCAATTAGAATATAGTTAACAGGAGTATAAAACTAACATTATCTTGCATGGATGACGATAATCTAGTGAATGGTTAGTGACTTGGTAGTTTTCTTTTTTCTGTGCAGCTGAGATGGAAAACAGAGAAGCTCTATTCAAGGGTGACTCAGAGTTACAAGAGCTTCTTCATATTTTTCGTTACTTTTCTTTCTGTTTGAATAGTTTCTCTATATATGTGGCCTGAAGGTTTCATTACCTTAATGGTTGTACCATTGTGCTATTGCTACAAATTAGGCTGGTCAAATGAACGTCTTGCCTAACCTTCTTGGGAATTATACATTATCGGATTATATGCGTAATAATCTCTTTAGTGTAACTTTATCTTGTAGCACATGTTAAAGAATGCGTATGATTCAAGAAGTGTGTTGATGCACCTCTTTTAGTTTCTAGTTTAAAGTAAGCAAATTGCATATTCCTTCGAAATACTTCTTATCTACCATTTGTAGTATATCGCCTTCTTGCACGGCTGATACTTCATATCACTTGTAATAAAATACTGCAAATAGGTCTTGTGCTCCTAAGCAGATCCAATAGTTCATCGCCATGTAGTGGTTGATGATATTATAAACAAGAAGCAAGGTTTTTTTTCCCTCTCGGCATGCCTTGTATCATTGCAGTTTTCTTCCTATTTTTCCTCTTATTTGTTAATCATCCTTGTTAGGGAATAAAAGTCAAGATGACACATGTCAAACGATTAGGGAAAGAAGCAGAGATTTAGAAGAGTGAGAAACACACAATCAAATCCTTATAAAAGTTCGGGTGGATGACAGATGTAAAAGACAGAAAGTATCAGTGAGGGATCGACACGTAAGATCAGGAAAGTATTAGTGTTCTGATCGAAGTAAGAAGCATTAAATGTGAATGGTACGGGAAAGCTGAAGTAATAAATGCATATGGATCGGGAAAGTAACAACACTAATTAGTTAAGTAACTTTAGCTGCAAAACTGACACCGAGGATCGGGAAGAAGATGACTCATAAAGTACGAAGAGCACGTGTCAATAAAACAAGGTTACGGGCCAAAAAGGCAAAAGCATGACAATGCATAAGCATGAAGCTGCCTGTCAGCCGCATGATCATCCTGATCTAAAGATAATCATAAAATAAAGAGAACGTAAGGAAGTAACGGGACAAAAGGTATCGGACCAAAGGAATACAGTGAAACGATAACCAATAAATCGACAGACAAGACCGGGAAAACGTGACTCATCAAGCATAAAGGATAGACAGAGAGGTAAAAAAGAGGGACCCACCGACAGACCTATAAATAGATAAATTCATTCATCAGGAAGGGGGTCAGGAAAATTGGAAGGAGAAAAGACTAAGGAGAAATACTAGAATTAAAGTAAAGCTATTAGGTATGTATTTATAGAGTGATGTACTGTGAAATTATTGATGTATGTATGAATATATATACTCCTTTTTTCCATACTTGTAAAGATCTTGAACTTGATAGATATAATTCTAATAGAATGTCTAATTTGATGAATTGTTATTCTTTAACTTCCTTCATGATTGATGTGCTTGAATGTTTCAATCTTACTTAATTATTATCAATTGTTCTCAATTTCCCCATCTCATGATTTGAATATTAAGGTGATATAGTGTAACAAAATGTAAGGTAAGGATTTTAGTCTAGATCTTTTGAAAAATCATTGGTTGTTTTTGCTGAATGAGAATTTTAGCATAAACAATTTGGCGCTAGAAACATGGAGTGTGTCAAAGGATTTATCCTACCTGTTGTAGAAAAATGATTTTTTGTGTTATTTTTGTATTTAAAAGTAGAGAATTTTAGTACCAGGAGTTTAGTAATCATATGGAAGATTTTCATTAAAGTGAGATTTCAAAATTTTTGGGCTTCAATGAATTTTTACTAATAGATGAGTTTTATTGCAAGAAATTCCTTGTGTGATTTTCAAAACTGAAGTTGTGTTTCGGTGAAACTTGGGAATCTTTAGTCTGAATGAATTTGTCCTAATGACTGATTTATTTTATTTAAAAAAAAAAAAAAAATTTGCATGTAAATTTTAAGATTGGAGAAGTGTTATGTTAGATGTTATTTTTCTCTCCACCAAAAATATAGTTAGATTTCAAAAGAATCAGAAGATCCATAAATCTGTTTCTATTTGTTTCTTTGTTCAATTAGCTTGTTGAAATTATATGACTAATATTCCGACGTTTGAATGTTACGATGGGACAAGGGACCCGACTCCGCATTTGAAGTATTACAATCGGATGATGTCACGTTGGGACCGAAATGATGCTATAATGTGCCGGTGTTTCCCCTCAAGTTTGAAGGATTCGGCATTAGCATGGTATGACAAATTGCAAGAAAATTCCATTCAATCATATGCACAATTAGTTCGGAAATTTCTCGAGGCGTACATGTATAACAAACCCATTGATTCGGGGATAGATAGGTTATACTCACTTGCTTCTTGGACAGAAGAATCAATTCGAGATTATACAGCCCGTTGGCATGCAATTTTCCAGGCGATCGGAAATGTTGAGTTATATGCTGCAGTTAAGCATTACAAGTGGGGAATAGCAGACCGAAGATGCCAGATTTTTGTTGACATTCATCACAATGACCCGAAAACTGTGGGGCACCTCAGAGAGATAATAGAAACATGTGCAAGGCTGCAATACGTGCAAGAACAATGTCCAAGGATAACCTTACAAAAACAAGGAAGTACAAAAAGAACAAATTCAATTGAAACATCACTAGAGCCAGAGAAAAAATTTCCCAATAAAGCTGAGGCTAGCGAATCGAAATGCCCACGAATAGGGGATAACAAGAAGTTCATTCATCAATTTCAAGAAAGAGTGTTTACAAAAATTAACATTTCATATTCCGAACTTTTCAAAATCATAAAAAATAAACCAGACTTTCAGTGGCCGCCTACAAAAGGGCGACAACCGGAGTTTACGCAGAAATCAAAGGACTACTGTGAGTATCATTGCTATAAAGGGCATACAACAGGTTGATGTAGAAACTTCATTATTCTGGTACAAAGGATGATTAATACTAGGGAGTTGAAAGAATTTATTCAAACACCCGAACCAACAACAAGACCTGACAAAGGGAAGGCAGTTCATATCCCATACAACAAACAAACTATCAATATGATTTCTTTTTATGAAAAAAGCGATACAAATGTGAATGCTGCGATCGACAAAAAATTGTGCAAGAGGGTCCGAGACCATGGGATTTTTAAAGTATCAGGAAGGATAACAAAATATTGGGAAGACTGGATGGCATCCCCCTTGAGTTTCTCAGCGGGAGAGGTGGATCAAGAAATCGAAATGCATAATGACCCTTTGGTCCTTACTTTGCCGATGTTCGGATGGAATGTCAAAAAAATTCTTCTGGATGGGGGCAGTTCTTTGAATGTCATGTTTTATAATACATTTCGCAAAATGGGACTCAGTGAAGATCAGTTAACTCCATTTCATTATGTAATCTATGGATTCAACGGAATAACTTCAAGACCAAAGGGAGAAATTCATTTGGAAGTCTCTGCTGGACCGATAAATTCTGAAAAGGTTCAGTGTTGTGGATGCTCCATCCCCATACAATGAAATTATCGGAAGACGATGGGTATACCAGTTGAAAGGTGTAATCTCAACTTATCACCAATACTTGCGGTTCCCAACACCACGAGGAGAAATTGAGATAAGAGGATATCATGATTATGCTAAATTCTGTATTCAAGCGGAAGTACAGATGAATGAGGAGCGGGAACAACATCAGCGGAATAAGAGGAAAGACCGCAAGGAAAAAGTAAAGGAAGAGGAAATAGACAGATACTTAAAACAGAGTATCGGACCAAAAATTACAAATGAAATAGGGGAGAGCAGCAAAAGTCAAGGAAATTCATCAAACCAGCAATCTGAAGGACCACCATCATGACAATTAAAAGGGACTCCAACATCTATCGGAGTTCCCAAACCTGTTTTTACTTCTGTAGAAGAAACCAAAATTGTAAATATTAGCACTACAGAATTTCCCAAGCATGTGTGAATTGGAACGCTGATGAAGGTCGATACAGAGCAAAATCTGATCAAGCTTCTTTATGATTTTCTGGACATATTCGCATGGAAAATGGAGGACATGCCGGGGATAAACCCAAGTATTGTACAACATGAATTACGAATACGACCCGATGCAATACCATTTCGAAAGAGAATACGCAAGGTCGCTCCAGAATATCACGATCCTGTGGAAAAAGAATTAACAAAGCTCTTAAATGCAGGATTCATTCGTGAGGTACGATACCCGACATGGATTTCCAACATGGTGATCGTTCCAAAGAAGAACGGTAGAGTAAGAATTTTTATAGACTTCACCAATTTAAACAAGGCATGCCCAAAGGATAGTTATCCACTTCCCAATATCGATCAGCTAGTGGATGTCGTGGAAGGCCATGAGGCATTGTCCTTTATGGACGGCCAATCGGGATACAACCAGATTGCACTTGCGGAGGTGGATCAAGAACATACTGCATTCTTCACCCCGTGGGGGTTGTATTGTTATACCAGGATGCCATTTGGATTAAGAGATGCAGGAGCAACATATCAACGCCTGGTTGACGCAATATTCAAACCTTGGATTGGGTTAATTTTAGAAGTCTATGTTGACGACATGCTAGTAAAGAGTAAATTATCTGCGAATCATCTACAAGATCTCACTGAAATATTTGGTGCAATGCGGAAATATAAAATGAAAGTCAATACAGAAAAATACATTTTTGGTGTGACATCGAGACGTTTTTTGGGATATTTGGTTACAAAGAATGGAATTGAAGTTGATCCCGCGAAAATTCAAGTAATAACGAACATGCCATCCCCAAAGAGCATTAAAACTGTACAGAAATTGAATGGATGTTTGGATGCTCTCAGTAGGTTCATTGCCAGATCCTCAGAAAGATGCAAACCATTTTTCGAAATACTCAAAAAGAAAAATAAATTTGACTGGAATGAAAAATATGATCAAGCTTTCCAAAATATAAAGTTGCATCTTGCCACGTTGCCAGCGTTGCAGAAGCCAGAACCTGAATAAATATTGACTTTGTACATTGCGGCAACGGAGGTTGCAATAAGTGCAGTGTTGGTGCGTACGAATGAAAAAATGGAGAAACCTGTATATTACATTAGCAAGACCATGAATTCAGCAGAAAGAAATTGCACCAAAATTGAGCAAATCATTTTGTCATTGGTTTTTGCTACCCAAAAATTACGTACCTACTTTCTCACACATTACGTGCGTGTCCCGAGCAAAGTACCATTAGAATCAGTATTGAAGAACACCGGAAAGTTAGAAGGATCGCAAAATGGAATGCACAGATAGAGCAATTCAACATCATTTTTGAGTTTCAAACTGCACAAAAATCCCAAGTTTAAGCTGACTTCCTTGCGGACTTCCCGATTGAAGAAGATTATGAAATCCAAGGTCCGATTGACGGAAAAAATTAATTCAATCACAACTTTTATCATTAAAATTTTCATCACTTTAATTATTCTCTTTTTATTGTACATTTGTATTATAGGATTTCCAGGATGTGAGGAAGAGGATCCACAGGATATTTTGAGCTCTGCAAATTCACAAAGGTGGGAAGTCTTTATTGATGGGTCCCGAAATAAAGAAGGTGCAGGAATTGGCATTATAATTACTGCATCCATGGGTGAACGGCTGATACATTCATTTTGGACTTGAGTTTGATGAGCATACAAATAATATACTAGAATATGAAGCTGTGGTTCATGCTCTCAAACTCATCATTGAGTTAGGAATCAGCAATGTCCGGCTCACAAGAAATTCATAGTTGATAATTCGACAGGTCGAATTAAGATACCAAACACTCGACGAAGATTTAATAGAGTACAAAAATCTTGTGCAAAATCTAGCAAATCACATTCCAAATATAGTTTTTCGGCATCTGTTCCGAGACAAGAACCGACATGCTGACGCACTAGCATTCATTCCATCAATGATAAGAGATCCCAATGTTACAGCCATAAAAGTCGGACGAATATGTGAACCATCCATAAAGTTAAAGAAAGCTGACAAAATAGAAGAAGGTGTAACCAAAGACATTGATGATCCGGCAATACAAAACAATGCACCTACGCCTCAACAAGTAGATGATGAGTTAAATGAACAAGATTGGAGGATCCCAATTCATCAATATTTACAAGATAGAACATTGCCCACCAATTCTAAAGAAGCAAGGAAAATTCAACTGAAATCTGAGAATTACCAGTTGCGGGATGGAATCTTATACCGCAAGTCCTTTTTAAAACCATTATTTCGATGTCTGACACATAAGGAAGGATTACACATACTCAAAGAAATACATTATGGAGATGCAGGAAATCACAATGGAAGACGCTCACTCGCATTGAAAGCCAAAATGCAAGGTTATTATTGGATATCCATGCTCAAGGATTCGGAAAACATGGTACGAAGGTGCGAAGACTGCCAACGTTACGCAAAAAGAATCAAAAGCACCTGCTACATAACTTAATTCCTACTCAGTCCATGGCCGTTTGCGAAATGGGGGGTGGATATTGTAGGTCCGTTGGTTGAGGGAACAAAGAAGAGGAAATACTTAATTGTGTCCACTGATACTTTACTAAGTGGGTAGAATCCAAAGCAGTAGCTCAAATCAGGGATTCGGATGTATTCACATTCTTATTTGAAAATATCATCTGTAGATTTGGGATTCCGGCAGCCATAGTTTCTGATAACGGAAAACAATTCCAAGGAAAAAATATTGATATGCTATTTGAAGCTTTCGACATTCAGAAACATAAGTCCACACCGTTTTATCCCCAGAGTAACGAACAGGCCGAAACCACAAATAAAAAAATTGTAACAAATTTAAAGAAAACGTTGGATGGGCACTACAAACAATGGTGTGAACAACTTCATAACACATTATGGGCATACCGCACCACAAGAAAAGAATCCACTGGAGAATCACCGTTCCTACTCACATATGGAACGAAAGCGGTTATACCAACAGAAGTCATTTTGCCTACAACTAGAACAGAAGCATGGGAGAAAAATCTAAATTCAGATTTGATGTTACAAAACTTGGAAGAGAAAAGAGAGGTGGCACTCCAGAAGATGGAAAATTACCAAAGAAATTTGGCACGGGACTACCATAAGAAAGTCAAGTTACGAAACTTTGTTCAAGGACAATATGTCTTACGTCAGATTTCGAAGTACCATCGGACAAAAATGCAGGCAAGTTCACACCAACTTGGGATGGTCCGTATACAATACAAGCACCACCAGGACAAGGATCTTATAATCTGCGAAACATGCATGGTGAAGTTTTGCAACACCCATGGAACGCACAATATTTAAAGCTATATTATCCTTGATCAATAATGCAATTACGAAAGTACATCGCTTTCATGTTAGGTAAAGCATAAATAATGCACCTTCTCTTGAAAATCCTTGATTAATAATACATTTGACAATGGGATTTCCTAATAAAGAGATGCCTGACATGAAAATATTAATTACTCCAGGAACATCTTATTCTGGAGGACGCTGGCGATTAGCGAAACAATCGTAACTCAAGCAGATAAAAATTTAGGTAAGTATAAGCCCTTAAAGAATTTCCATAAGTGCGAGATTCTTATAAAGAAGGGATACCTAATGATATAATCAATGGTTATCATTTTCTTTTTCAGGGTACCATTGGGACCACCTTGTAGCTTACTCCTGGCCCGAGTGAGACTCGTATGTGTTGGGTTCCCGAATTACATGTTTTGAGGTATAAATACTTCGATACAATATACTCATGAAACAATTTGATTAACCGAATGATTTCATACAAATATGTCATTTTTTATGCAGGAATAACATTGTTCAAAAAGATACAAAAGATAGATTCCAACTCAAAGTTGCCATTTAAAGTACCAAATTACAAGTTATAAGTTACGAATCAACCGAGCGGAATACAAGTTAAACAGAAGAAGAAAATCGGATATCATCAAAGATCGGGAATGTTGCCTCTGGATGGCTGCGGAGGAACTTTCGGAACAGAAGCCCAACTATTGAGTATAGTGTTGTCAGCTTGTGCATGATCCAAGGCATTGTTGAATGATATTGTAATTTTTGCTTTTGCATCTTGTCTCAACCATGTTGTATAAGCGCATCCATATTCAATATCTAATTGAAGTTCTTGAATTTTCTGTTGATAATCTTTTACTTGCTCATCCAAGCGGGACCTATGATCTTTCTCAGCACTCAACTCTTTTGATAAATCGTCGTTCTTTGCTTTTTCATCCACAAGCATGTTTTTTCGCATGCTGTAACTTTGCTGGACAATACATTAATACGGAACTGAGCATCCCTAGTTCTGGTTGAGTAAAGAGTGATTTCACCTCGCAATGTTTGCACTTTAGAAGAATGCTCTTCCGTCTGTTTATTGAAACTTTCAATTTTCCCATTTGCAATAGCAAGATCCTTTTCCGCCTTCACAGCCCGGGAAGTTGCTTCATTAAGTTTCTTTTCAAGGCTTAACGAACAAAGCCAGTGTTAAATACTATAAGAAATTTTATATACAAAAACATATAACCCAAGAATATACCTCCAGCGAGGGATTTAAACTATGTTTCTTTAAGAGCTAAAGTTTTCAGAACCTGCTGATGTTTTGATTCAACTCTATTGCGTCTCCAAGTGGTCAAATCAAGACTATCAGACATTCCCGCTAACTCTGCTCTAACAACTCCCATTTCCCTATTAACTTCTCTTGCATGGTCATTCAACTGGGTCATCCTACGCTCCATCCTAAATATGAGTTCAGAATCCCTCGCTGGTCTCATGAAGTAATTTCAAAATATGCATCGTCTAAAAAAAAAAAAAAAAAAAAAACTTTATTCTGCAGGGGGTAAGGAACTAAACCTTGATTCTGAAGATTTTGTAACTGTTGTTGAAGATTGTTATTTTGTTGTTAAAGATTGTTGTTTTCATGTTGGAGTTTATCATTCTGCTGTTGTAAATTATCATTTTCCCGCTGCACTTTCCCAGCTTCATTCTTATATACGGATTCCATCATAATAGCCCGAGCTTTGTAGAACTTGAATGTAACAAACAAGCAATCACAGCTATGCTTAAGTTGTGAAATTAAAGTCATGAGTATGGGAAGAAAAGATGAAATGGATCAAAAGTTTTAATAAACAGCAATACCTGAGCTAGAGCTTGCTGTGGATATGAATACATCGGACCCTTTGCAAAAGCTAAAGCTTGGTTTAAAGAGGGAGGAGGGTTCAGCGGGAATGCCTGATCACTGAGTCCATTTTCTTCCCAAGCTTCCCTTGTTTCCTCAAGGGGAATAGTTCCCATTGAACTCCGCAGCCTAGACATGGAACCACTATCGGATTTCCATGTCTCCGGACAAGCTCCAGTAGTCAGGAGCCCCTTTGATAAGAACCATTTGTAGGATTCATTTTTATCGCCCAAGAGATTTAATCCCTCTATCACCCTCTTTCCTTTATCAACCTGTGAGGTGACCCCTTGCAAGTCTGAAGGCTCACCATCAGACGCATCGGCATCGGGGCACAAAAGAACCGTCGATAGTATCCCGACAGGAAGGCACTCCGCAACCTTAGCTGTTGTAATAGTAGGCGAACTGCGGGAATATCCTCTTCGGGATGTGAGGTTGCGATTTTTGTTGCTGAGGTGCTAGGAGCGACATTCTCAATATTCTGATCACAAGCATCTCCTTCTCCAACATCTCCCTCCATATTAGAATCGATGGGAATTGGTTGATCTTCATTTGTCCTGATACCTTCTTCAGGAGCGACCACTTCAACCTCAAAGTCGAAGGGAAGTGGAGACAGGGCCAGATAAAAATTTATAGGTGTAGCCTTAATGGAAGCAGCTTCGAAGCCAGCAGCAGGCTCTGTCGATATGACCTGACTCGCAGCAGCAGCGGGATGACCCGTAATAGTATCAGACTCTCCCGATGAAAATTGACCAGAAGCTTCAGCGGACCGTCCCGCAACAGCATCGGGATGTCCCGATATAGCCTGGTCCGTACCCTCAGCGTAAGATCTTGAAACTGAAGTTCTGTTATCTTCTCGAATGCTGCCCCCCCCCCCCCCACTGCTGCTGCACTGGATGAGAGAATCTGTAATCTCACCATCTTCCCTATCAGAGGGGGTGAGAGAAGCATTTCTTGACCTTTTCGATTTTTTCTTCTTCTCTGGGGAAGCTACCATCTTACGCTTCCCTTTACCCTCAATTATTTCTTATTTATCGGTTCTTTGCCTGCCCTCATTAATCTGCACGCCGTGCATTGGGCGTGTTGGTGGCGCTTTGTCCTGGGGCTCAATAGATAGATCAACCTGTAGCAAAAAGTTCAAACTCAGTGAGGGCAAAATCCAAGTACTAAAAAATAAAAATAAAATATATATATATATATATATATATATATATATATATATACCTCATAATTAAATTTATAATCACTGAAATTTAATTTCCAGGGACAATAATTGGGGAAACGCCCGCGAATATTTTGAATTTCATCCTTGGAAATATGACCGAATACCCAAGGACCTTCGATCACTAGTGGAGTCTGGTACCACTTGAAGTCATGATCCAATCAGATTCTTTCTTTTGAGGGAAACATATGTTTACTTCCCGGAACATACTTGAGCTTCGGATCGTCAATTTCATACAACAAGGGGAATCCCGAACTGCACTTGCGAAGAGGACTAACGCTCCACTTCACAAAATTCCTTACGGTAACACTATCCGCATAAGTAGTGTGAAAATTCTCAACTGTATAATGTTGTTGCTCTGTGATGTCTGGAGTATAACATGTAAGATTAGTTCGTCCTTCGCTCCGGAGGCTGTATTCATCAAGTATCCGCCAGCAACTTCCGTTATACTGGATAATAGACCGAGATAAACCGTGAGGAGCATTGCAGCGGGATGCAAGAACCTCGAACTGATAGGGATGATCCCGCTGATATAGGGGAAGACGAAGCCCAGCCTCTAACGCACCAGCAGAGATCAGTAAACTATTGAATGAATATTTGAATTTATCGACTGCTCCCAGGGTTATTACATCTTTGTCTCCACCATACAAAGAAACTTTGAATCCTTCAAGATGGTGTTTTGCTTTGAATTCTTCAATATTCATTGATTTGTAGCTACAACTGGCGTGTCCCCGCATATTCTTGGGGGAAAGATTAGCGGTTGTAGAAGGGTCAGAAGCTGGATCATGAGTATGCCGAGTTGCGGCATATCTAGTTACATTACTCCAAGAGGATCTCCATACTTGTTGCTGATCATCGTGGTGAGAATCAACCACAGGAGCAGTATTTTGAGTTCTTGAAGACATAGTGAAAAGATATTTTTTATTTGTGAAAAAAGACAGGGAAGAATCAATGTATGAAGGAATCAAAAAACTCAAGTTCATAAAAAGAAGCAACTAGGGAAGAAAAATCATAAACAGTCAAAAAAGGGGACATAACCAATATCATCAATTTCAATCATCCTTGAATCATTAAGCCAAAATTCATCATGATAAATAACCAAAACAAAATGGATACCTGAGAATCAGAGAATCACTTACATAAGGAGGAAGATGAACAGATTCTTGATCGAGAAAAGTGCAAATAAGATTAATACAAAAAGTTCCTGAGTCGCTGGAGAATGAGGGAATAATAATGAGATAGTGAGAATACTTGAAAAGTTTAAGGAAAAGAAAGAGTTGCAACTTTAAGAGGAAAAAATAGAAGTAAAAAAGGCTGAATCTTATTTAAAGGGAAGAGTAAGCGAACCATAAAAAACTAAAAAAGCGTTGATCGAGGCAGAGATTTGATTTTCTCAAAAAATGGTAACTGACACGAACGTGACAATAGAAGTTACTGCTAGCAGAAAACCCGGGATACCGTGCGAAAAGAAGTACATATGGAATAGATGGAGAGTAATTATTATTCTTCTATTTTTTCAAAATTTTGGATCAACCGTTAAAAAATTTTGAAAAAAAGAAAAAGGGGGCAAGTTGTTAGGGAATAAAAGTCAAGATGACACATGTCAAACGATTAGGGAAAGAAGCAGAGATTTGTAGAAGAGCGAGAAACACACAATCAAAGCCTTATAAAAGTTCGAGTGGATGACAGATGTAAAAGACAGAAAGTATCAGTGAGGGATCGACACGTAGGATCGGGAAAGTATTAGTGTTCTGATCGAAGAAAGAAGCATTAAATGCGAATGGTACAGGAAAGCTGAAGTAATAAATGCATATGGATCGGGAAAGTAACAGCACTAATTAGTTAAGTAACTTTAGCTACATAACTGACACCGAGGATCGGAAAGAAGATGAATCATAAAGTACGAAGAGCACGTGTCAATAAAACAAGGTTACGGGCCAAAAAGGCAAAAGCATGACAACGCATAAGCATGAAGCTGCCTGTCAGCCGCATGATCATCCTGATTTAAAGATAATCGTAAAATAAAGAGAATGTAAGGAAGTAACGGGACAAGAGGTATCAGACTAAAGGAGTACAGTGGAACGATAACCAATAAATTGACAGACAAGACCGGGAAAACGTGACTCATCAAGCATAAAGGATATACAGAGAGGTAAAAAAGAAGGACCCACCGAACGACCTATAAATAGAGAAATTCATTCATCAGGAAGGGGGTCAGGAAAATTGGAAGGAGAAAAGACTAAGGAGAAATACTGGAATTAAAGTAAAGCTATTAGGTATGTATTTATAGAGTGATGTAGTGTGAAATTATTGATGTATGTATGAATATATATACTCTTTTTTTCCATACTTGTAAAGATCTTGAACTTGATAGATACTAATAGAATGTCTAATTTGATGAATTGTTATTCTTTAACTTCCTTCATGATTGACGTGCTTGAATGTTTCAATATTACTTAATTATTATCAATTGTTCTCAATATCCCCATCTCATGATTTGAATATTAAGGTGATATAGTGTAACAAAATGTAAGGTAAGGATTTTAGTCTAGATCTTTCGACAAATCATTGATTGTTTTTGCTGATGAGAATTTTAGCATAAACAATCCTGACAGGTTGTTGGGAACTCTTACTGAAGAGCAATGCCTCAGAGCTTGGTGCATGTTGTTCATTCTCTTGAACCCGAGGGTGTTGATCTTTTGTCGGTAAAAGCTAATTTAGTTGTTACTTCACATGAATTATTTATGGACATTTAATTTATACATTTTTACTATATCATTTATATTTTTAGTATTTAATTTTATACTAATTTTATACTTTTTTTATGTTATTTTAAGTTGTATGTGTAAAATCCGAATCATCGATGAAACTCTGCAAAATGGAGAACTAGGCAAAATGGAGAATTACTAAAAATAAATACTCAACATGTTCTTCACATTGAATCGCTTGGTCATGCTCTTAGTGCTTTCGTGAATGAGAAGTTTGAGGTGGTTGTATAAAACCGTATCAATCCTTCCCGACTAATACCGTCTAACATAAAGTCCGAACCTAATTCGCGTTTTTCAGCTTCCCGAATTATTCGCGGTTTTCCGTTTCTTACTAGATTTAGCCGTTTTAATTAGCCCATCCCATTGTCTCCAGCCCATTTATTTCGTGTACTTATTGGACCTAGTTTAATAGCGTTTTTAAGGGCCCAACCTTCCCTTTTCCAAAAACTCCTACAGAGAAACTCGAATTCATGATCTCTTACTCATTTTAAGGTACCCAACTCCACTGAACGGGTGGTTCTTTGCTGTTAACAATACATATATTTAATACATGTAATATTTTGAGTACACAAATCTAATACCATTATAACGTATTTTCTTAATATTTCATTATTTCTCTATATTTAATACATGCAGAATTTTATATACTTAATTTATATCTCTAAAACGAATTATACACGTACGTATATCGTTTCGAATTATTCCCGAATCACGAACCGTTGATCGGATTTTTTATCGAATTTGACTTTTACGAATCCGAATAATATTCGTACGTTTGTCATATTGTATGTTTACGAATGTCGAGTTGTTAACTAGGGTTCGGAAGAAGCGTTGGTTAAAACAACGAAAAAGGAGTTGACTGAACATCACGTGAGAGATAGTCGAAGTAGGTGTTGGATAGGTCTAGATGTGCCTGAAAAGAGTAAGTTGGTGGCTCAATCTTATGTTGGGAATAGAGAAGTGAGAGGTGGTTGACACGTGAGAGAGAAGTGAGAGGACAAAGTCTGTTGAGGGGTCAGTTTGACCCATTGACGTGAGAAAACAAAGAAAAAAAGTAGAGAGAGAACCGAATAGAAAAAGAAGAAAAAAAAGGTATAAAAAGGGACAGACATGGGTTGAAGGGTGATTCTGACGGCGGAATAACAATAAGTCTGGGGAGTCTCGGAGGAGGATTGTTTTGGGTTGGCGGATGAGAAAAGTGGTTGGAGCAGATCCGCTTGATATCCGTTTAATCTTTTTCTCTTTTACTGTTAATATCATGCCTTGGTAATCTTGTGGATTGGGTTTTAGTTGAAAACCAAATTTAATTATATTGACTCAGAATAATTCAATAATAATTTAATGATTAGTAATTTATCTTCATTATTTTCTTGGTTAATTATTGTATAAATAGTAGAATTGATCATATATCCGTTTGATACGTCGTGCTTGGATTAGATTCTTTGACGGTGTATGCTTATAAATTGATATGTGATTCTTTGAAACTATATATTGGTTATATAGCTATATTGATCGTTTATGCTTTTAAATTGATATGTCATGCTTAGTAATATTTGATGGATATACTTTTTTGACTAATAAGCAATTCTTTAGAAATGTCAACCTGGAAGCGAAGAAAAATACAGTGGTGAAACGATTCTATTTTAGAGATTGGATGTGTGTTATATATATTAAATTAGTGGAAACCAAAAAATCCGAGTCCCTCTCTACTTAATCACATTGTGTATTTTTTTAGTTTATTTTATTATTTACATGTTCATTTGCATTTCCGAAAATCCAAAAATATCACTTCTGGTTAGTTTATTAGAGATATTAATTTACAGTATTTCCCCGCTCCCTGTGGGTTCGACCTGTATTTAACGCTGTCTACATTGTAGACATCGTGCGATTGCGATTGTGATTGCGATTAATATAAATAGGTATTAAAAAATCCTATCAATTATAAGACACTAAGATACATAATTATTTGTGTTTTTCTAACTAGGTTTCATTAGTTAATAAACCCCAGCAATGTAGCATTGGTGAGTAAGCTTAGTACACACTGTTTGAGAAAATGACTTTTATTATGTTTTGTTGTTTGGTCTCAGTGTGGATTGATCTTAGGACCTAAGGGTCTCTATGGATACTTACCCATTTTCATGAGTGAATGAAAAAGATATTCTTTAGTCCCACATTGGGAAAAACTAAATAAAGGCACCACCATATATACTAAGAAGCTTAGTTATCAATATGGGTGTGGGCGTGGGCGGAAGCAGGTAGGCAAATGATACTTGAGATTATATATGCCCAACGTTATGCGCACAAGGATTGTGGGTTAAAGGTCCTGCATATGGACGTGTACTTGTTTTTCGTCATATGCATATGCTTTTACATTTGCCAACCAAGATCAAATGTTTTGGTAAATTATTTTGAAATTTATTTCATAAATAAACTTAAAATAATTGATGTCTGATTTAATGTGTGTGTGGGCCTTGTGCGCATAACGTTGGGCATATATA
>JAJJMC010003761.1:525542-584606 GCA_023531435.1 Papaver californicum | reverse complement strand
TGCCCGTTTTATTCTTAATTCCATGCATCATGCAAGGAATTGATTTGATTTGATTTTGTCCGTTTTGAATTAATTACGACTCAATTTCCATAACTTCTCCTCTCTGATTTCTTCTTATAAAATAAAAACTGATTTCTTCATTCTAATTCATTCTAGAAGAGGCTATTATCCTTCTTCTTTTCCCCTCTTCCTGCTTTGTTTTGCGCCTTGTTTATTTCATTCTTAATTTTGCTGTTGAGTTCGTTTAATTGGGTAACTTGTATTGTGGTTATACAAGTTATAACAGGCAGTTCTATCCTTTACACATCTCTGCAATTGTGGTATACCGTCTTTCATTCTTGATCAGGATTACCCGCAGACTATTGTGCTAAAGAAAATTTGCTGAGCAGGTTGTGTTTTAGGGTAAACTCATGAACGGGGAGACCAATCCTAGTCACATAAAGGACTATACTTTTCCGATTAGGTAAAACAGAGAGAAGCCCCTTTTTTGGTACTATCCCTTTCCCTTTTATAGACTTTTCCTTTTTATCTCTTCCCGACATATGTCCTTTCGAACCCCCTTAACATTACCAAAGTGTCCTCCTCTCAGTGCTACCCATGACTTCTCTTCCTTATTCCCTCTATGTCCTCGTATCTCCATGGATATTTACCAAAGGGTTTGGTCTTAGTCCCCAGGTTCCCATACGACTATGGATTCAGGCCCACTAAGTAGAAATGATTCCCCCTATAAATAGATAGTCATTTTTCAGGTATCAACATTAATCCCCTGATTATTGGGATAACTATTAGGTAGCACAATAGTCAATCCATACTTCTTTAAAACAGTTTTCCAAGCTCGCGTATTGGTTGGTTTGTGACTTGTCCCACCATCTCTTGAAGTTCCTTTGTAGTCATCATCTTTTGAGTAACCGTCTTACCCTTATAGTAAAAAAAAAAGTCTTCACAATATATTCACAAGGCCTCTCCTTTACCACTTTATTTCCTCTTTTACTACATATCTTCCCCATGTTATTCTTGATGTCAGAAGATTCTTCTAGACGCTCCTCAGTGGAGGAAGAAGAAGAGGCAGAAGGGACAGAGTCCCAAGCGGAATCCGAGTCCAGCAGTCAGTCTGATGATGGGTTTCTTCCCCCACCTTCTGACGGGCAATTATACTCCATTCCATAAATCCTTGGCAGCCGAGATTTATCCGAGGATATGCAACTTCCGTTTTTTGCTGATGGTAAGCGGATTTCTCCTATGGATAACCACCTTGATTCTCGTATGACCAGTCCATCTTTACTACCCTTCTTCCCATCTCCTAAGTGTCTTATGCATCTCAAGGAAGGCAACTCTCCTTTTCACGCTTTCAACAAAATTCCGTCGCATGACCATTCAACGTGGGGATTATCACCTTACGACTATGGATTTACGCTCTTCAGCGGAGACTTATCCTCTCTAGGATTCTTGAGTCGCATATATCCGTTCTAACCCTGACCATTCGGCTATGCTTCGCTCCTTGGGGATAGACGATGCAATAAACGCAATCGTGTGGCAGTCAAATATAAAAGCGACATAGTTAGACTCTGTTCACGTTGGATATCTCGGGTTCACATTTTTTTGTTCCGTTTTGGGCGAGGCATCTCCGGTATTGGAGGATGTTGTGGCCTTAATGGGATTTCCGGTTCACGGGTCTCATCTATATCACGAAACGACCATTTTCGAGACCATGGATGAATCGGACAAGGCTTTATATGCTCACTTGATTAGTTGTAAGGGAAAATCTCGAGGAGCCTGGTCAGAGAGGAAGGACGGCTCCCCAGTAAGGGGTACCCTCCCTGCAGAGGAGAGTGTTGTTGGATCAGGAAAGTCGACTAAGGGGAAGTCTAAGGTGACCCCTACTTCGACGAGGAAAGAAAAGGCCTTGATGTCTAGCAATATAGGTATATCATCTCGTCCTGTCAGTGGGAAAGTGATGGCTGAAGCTATAAAGAGTTCCGATGTTGCCGTGTCAAGCCGAGATGTTCGAGGTGAAGCCATTCCCAGTCGTGGTATCAAGGTTAACAAGTGCGCTTCCATCCCTTTATGGGTGTGGTAATGGGATCTGAATCTTTTTGACGGGAATGTCATCTATCCTATTCAAAAGGAAAGGAATACTCTCACTGAACTAGCGGCGTTTCTCCTTTATTTTGGATTTGTCATTACGTTTTTGAACAAAACCCTCGTGACACCATTAAAATGAGCCTATGTTGATGTCACAGGTATATCATTTTCTTTGGCGCCGATGTTTTTAGATGGTTTGTATCGTTAACTAGATCTCCTCTACAAAGACATCCGCAGGGTGAACGCTCATCATGTCATTGAAACTTTTGTTATGGCGAGCTTTCTTCAGGCCTGGGCATGGGAACATTTCCTAAATATATCGGTTAACACTTTAACCATCCTCGTGGGGATATGATCGAGAGAGAAGATGGCACCTTCGATGTAGTTCTGACTTCTTACTATTATCCTCACATGGCCCTGAGGCACGAGAATAAGAGATCTTCAAAGAATACCCTTATCAAGTATATGGACATGGCCCATGAATTCAAGCCTTTTCCTTACCATGATGGTTGTTCCGGTTCCCTCCCCTACGATTTTACCACCGAGGTTGAGGGTGTGACTCTGAATTCTGAGCAAGTCTTAATAATCAACGAATTTGATTCTGTTATGGATGTATTGCCTAGTAATCTCCCTGGTTTTTACTAGGGTAAATTTATGGCAATGTCCTACAACTCTGATTGCGTGGCTCGATAGCTGGGGTTCGATCAAAGAGTCCCGTTCTGTTATCCAGATCCGTATTCTACCGAGGAGACTGATATCAGAGCTAGTTTCGACCGCTTCGTGTTTAAAGAAGAGGCGCGGTTGGCAGATCGATCTGTTTACTTCTTTTTTCTTCATCCATCTCCGGCATGGGAGCTTTTTGTTTCTCCCAATTGGTATTCATTCACATACAGAAGTTCGTAAGCAGGTTCTAAATTTTCTTCTACGCGGACCAGTTTTTCCGCCTGCACTATCCCCAGATAATCTTAGGTTGATGCATGCGTCGGGTCGTATCAAGTTACATGCATAAGTAGATGATGAGCAAGGTTTCTCGTACTGCTCAAAAGGTCGCCCCTTGGTTCCCTTGACTACCAGTTGGACTCTTCCAGCTGATCATGAGTCGTTGAAGAAAGAAGTTAAGAAGGGTTTGATGCTTCCCCCTTCAGCAAGACAGAAGCCGGCCACGGTTCAAACTCCTCGACCGGCTCCCGGTTTTTCTAATCGGGTGTGTTTTGTGCTTGAAACCTTTCCCCCCATCTTTATTTTTATTTTTTAACTTTGCGTCATTAGTGTGATCTCATTATTGGTTATGTTGGATACAAGCCACGTTCCTTTATGGTGAAGGAATATCTTAACATTCCTGAACATGAATGGTTGCCTCGTCATACGGCTAAGAAATCTAAGCATGACATGGTAATTCTACTAACTTCGCGTATTCGCATGTCTTCCTCAGCTGATGTTTCTCCCATGTCTCCTTTACAGGAAAAAACTCGGGTTATCACAAGTATGTCTTCTTCTTCTTTTGTGGACTGTATACATATACTGGGTATTGATTTGACTAGGGTGGTATTACCATCTCTTTATGTTTAAATATTATTTCCATTGATCCGCTGGTGGCAACTACTACCCTTTCTCAGAATCAGCCTCAGGAGATACCTACCAGTTTACTTGGTTCGTGCAGCCATAGTGGTTCGTCTTATTCTCATCCAGGTGCATCTCAGGGTCATGTGCCTTCTGACGGAAGTTCTTCTCCTTATGGTAATTATTCTCTTTGCTTCCCACGTGTCACCTTCTTTATTTTATATTTTGTCCTTTTAATCTGATGGTGAGTTTTTTTTATTATATTCATACGTTTGTTCTACTCCCTTATTGTATGTCTGTTTTGTGTTTTTTTTTGTTATTATTATTTTTTAGGTTCTGTTGGTGGTTCAAAATCGTCTTCGGGTTCCTCTCGTCCTCCTTCGAATCCTCACGAGCCTTCTCCCGCTCGAACAGCTTCCCCTGATTCTCGACTTTCAGAGGTCAGTTTTTTTGTTTTTTTTTAGACCATGAAGAAGCGAGGTAGCAATTCTGCTTTTAAAAAGGATGCCTCTAGCGTCACCAGCAGTGTCAAACGCGCGCGACTTGTTGGAGACGATCTTGTCTAGGATACCCAAGAGAAAGTGAATGCGGTCCTCCTGTTAGTGTTTTTGAAGGAGTTTAATTCATTCTCTCTATGTTGAGTGTTTGTAACATGTTCGTGCTTCTCTTGGGTTTGACTTTCTTCTTCCTCTCTCTTCTCTTTCTTTCTTCTCTCTCTATTTTTTTTCTATATAAAAAACTTAATTGGGATTGGATAACTTTTACCGTGGTGTTCTAATTATCTTAAGTGGTTGTTTTCCGTCGTTCATTCATGGCATTTTTTATAGTCGTGTTTATTTATTAGTGGTACCGGAATTCCATGTACTTTATTATGGTGGTGATTGTTTATAAATAGTATTTGTGTTGTTTCTATTTTGCTATATTTTCCTTCTTGATGGCTTATCCAGCGGCAACTGCTCTCATTCATAACCTGGAGAAAAAGCTACATCGTTTAATCAGGGAAAAAATTGAAGCTGATACGCAGTGGGAAGACGCATACGCCGCTCGTAACTAGGTGGCCGATCGATGGTATAAAACGGGTCTTATTCATCAGGTGTTCACTATTCGTGATTTGGTCGTTGGTGCCTATGAATCTGCGATGTGTGTATTAGGCTTGGATAATAATGAAATGAACATTGTTGAGTATGCTCTTATGGATGCTAATGAGATGTGCTTGCAACTTAACCAAGGTATCTATCGTATTGATCAGTTACTCCGAGTTCTTCACGTTATCGGAATGTAGTTGTTTTTTTTTACTACGTTTATAATTATTAACTGTTGGGGTTAACTACTACTTTCAGCCATGTGTCTGACTTATGTATGTTGTTCATTTCTATTTAAGTGTTCTTCTTGTCCTTGTCTCAGAAATATTCTCGTTTATCTTCCTCCATCCACTCTTTCCCTTCCACTTTTTTTTTACAACAAAATAACGGTTCATGAACTGGATGGGTATACCTTAACCTTGGTATCGGTAGATGCTATTGTCGTAACCTCGGGCGCATGCAATGAAAACGAGCGACTCTTGGTAGTAAAGGCCGAGGTCGAGATGTTGACGACTCATAGGTTAGCTCATCGGGTTTCCATGGATGCCGCTTGGGAAGAATAATATGGGACGCTTGAACTTTCCTATAAGGCTCATGTTGAAGCTCGTATTATGAGTGATGTCAATCGGCTTCTCGCTGAGGCGCATACGAGGCGTTGTGCTACTAACTCTCAATATCATGAGGTTGTGCTTATGATGAAGGATTTGGATCGAGAGATAGAGGTTTTCCGCGCGATGTTGGCGGATTTGGACGATTAGTTTGTGTTGGTGTTCTTATGGTGGTAATTTTCTTTTTTTGCTTGGTCGTACTTTGTATTGAATCCTCCTGGGGATATATAATATCTAAAAGCATTTATCTTTCGTAACCGTATTTGTTAACCACGTGGCAGTAAATATTTATTGCTTCTTCTATTTAAACATTCCTTGTTGATCTTTTTTATTTTTACTTTCTTTTCCTCTTTTTTACTTACTTCCCCATCCCTTCTTCTTTTCCCTTTTCTTTGAGAATGTCTCATCAACTTCAGGGGTGTATTTTAACCATGGGTTTCATGCAATTCCTTGTGACACCACTTGAAAAGAGGGATGAATTAGAGTGACTTTTGGTGCTAAAAGACGAGGTGGGGATTCTGATGACTCATAGGTCGAGCCACCGTGCTTCCTTGCGGGTTGCTTTTAGGGAACATACGAAACTCTTGAGATTTCTCGTAATGCCAATGCCCCTGATCGGGTCCTTTGTGATGTCCATCGTTTGCATAATGAAGCAATCACACGATATTATCTGGCTAGTCAGCTGTATGATGAAGTTGTTCTTGTGATGATGGATTTGGACCGAGAGATAAAGGTTTGTCGCGTAGTGATTGCTAGTCAGAATGATTAATCGTATGATTCTGTTGATGCCTCTCAGAATGTTATTAATGCTTGTTAAGAGTAAAATTAATGCTCATTAAATGTGATATTAAATTTTTTAACGATACTCACCTTCCGTGTTTATTATATAGTTCTTTCCTTATTTGGTTAATTTTATCTTTGAACCTCCACTTTCTTTCCTTCCGTTCTGCTATATATATATATGTATATGTATATCTTCTTTATATATATATCGTGCGGGCCTGTTTGATAGCGGAGATTACCCGATTGACTCAGATGTCAAATGTTCTGATGGTTGTGTTTGACCATTTTGATCGTGAGAATGGTATCTCCCACTTACGTTTTGTAGATGCGGATCGTCTTTTACAAGAAGTGCGCCGTGAGGGTCTGTTACTTCCCCCTATATTTCTCGAAAAACATCGCTATTACCATGAACATCGTGTTGGGACTTATTTTGTCTGGATGTGTTTTGATCAGTGCAAGTGGTAGAGTTGGCTCTTAATTCGGCCCAGACGGTGTCACGAACTCTTCCTTGAGAGTAGAGGCGTGTTTCAGGGGAAGGCTATTTTGAGTAGTGTTGGAATATTTTCTTTTTTTGCTCTTCCTTTTGTATACATATCTGCCGACTTAAAGAAATATTAGTTTTCCCTTGGTTACGTGTAATGTTTTTCTTTTCAAATTTTTTTATATAATGGGACCATGCGTATTTGTGGAATCCCTTACAGTTGTATTTTTTGTTAGACAATCGTTTTATTTGCATAGTATAAATCTCTATGCCGACGCTTTGGGTTCCCAAGATGGTGATTATGCATCCCTTTTTGAATCATTCCTTAATGCTCGGGAGAAGATGGAATGTGATGAGCAAAAATTAGCTTGCATGACTATGCACATGAGTGATAAGTGCAGAATTCACATGCTTTTAGTGTCAAATCCATACTAGTATTAGCTATAGTTCTTTCATATTACTTGTTATTACTCTTGTTTTCTATCTTATGTGTTATATTAGGTGAATCATCCAAAAAGGAGCTACAAAATACTTAAAAGGAACAAGGAATTAAATTCTACCAAGGGCCAAAGACAAATCCTACTCATTCAAATCCATGAGTTCATAGTAACATTTTGAATATAACGAGAATACAAAGTGAGCGCAAAAAGAATGAGGTCATTCCGATTTCGGACAAAGAAGTTATGAAAACAGTCGAAACGAAAAAAAGGTCACCTACAACTCAAGAGTCGGTATTGCTTATAAGCGACACACCAATGCCAACTGTGACACGAAAAAAGGCAAAAAACTTGTATTTTTTACCCCAACATTCGGCTGATGGGATTCTAGAATACCTATATATAATAACTGCAATCGCATGACGTCTACAATGTAGAAGCGGCAAATACGGGTCGAACCTATATGGAGCGAGAAATATTGCAATCAATATTCCTAACTGACTAACCAGAAACAATATTTTTGGATTTTTAGAATGCAAAAATTAAACTAAACTGATAAATTAAAATACAAATGGGAGAATCGGTAACCATGGTTTTTAGTATCCACCACTATTTCTATTCAATTACTGAAATGAAACATAACTCCTAAATATTTATCTATTGTATGTTCAATCGACATCACTTATTATATGTATTAGAGTCACAAATATCACTGGGATACCTTAAGCATGGCGCATCAAAAGCTCTAAGTCTCAGCATACACCATCAAATTGCGTTAGCGAGAAAATCATACGAAACTAAATATTGGCTCACAAATATTACTTGCAATTCTAAGCATACCTCATCAAAGAAATAACCCAAACATGGAATATCAAATAATAATACAAATATATTTGTGACCCAATTAATTACACACATAGGTTATTGTATTGTATAAAAACGGTAAAGCAACAACTCATATTATCATTAAATACATAAACAAAAACCAAGAACTAATATATTCAATCATAATAGTCTTTTGCTTAATAAATCAACTCAACTAGCCTTAAATTCAATGTGGATTCAACATAAAAACCCTAGCTACGAAAATCAGCAAGACATGATTATGGATTTCTCAAAATTCATAAAAATAAATATAAAAAGTAGAGATGAAAAGGTTAAACCCTTTTAATGCCTTTTCAACTTCTGGTTTTCTGTCAGCCAACCACCTACCGCCGTCAAAACCCAGAAACCCAAAAGCGAACTCTCCGCAATTGGTCTTTCTCCTTCCTTCCAATCAGTCCGCCTCTAGATAAAACTCTCAGTCCCAGATCCCAACTCCGAACCGACCAAGTTTTTTTCTTCTCTTCTTTTATATCAAACATAAAACATCTCCCACTCTCTCCCACATGACTAATCTCCTCTTTTCTATTTTTCTATTCGGTACCCAACCATTACCGAGCAGACCCACTAACCATCTTCATAAACTCTGACCACGTCTATAACCGAGCCACCCTTATGCCAGTACGTCACCTCATTTTGCACCGAGCAGCCAACTAAAACAAAAGTAGACCACATCCTTTCACTTCTCGTTTACCGCCCAGTAATCTCACATTTCTTTTATCATTTGCAGCGCCTTTGATCCACGTGCTAGTCAGACTTTTTAGCCTAACAAAGCTCAAAAGAACCCAACACCTAAGGGAAGTCTAGCCAACGCCCAACACTTAACTTTATGTTCTCACTTCTATCTGCTTCTCTCTACTCAATTCACCGTCTGACACCTGGCCACGTCCAACATCAGCCAACTGATAGATATATTTTTTTATCTTATTTGTCTTACATTCTCTATCTTATTCTGTACTTATTATGGGTTTTTATTTCTTTGTAGGTATTTACAGAAATAAATATTTGAAGAAAAATTGGCTCAAATAGGATTTAAAGGCACCCAGTGAAAATTTTAATGGCACCCACGGTTTGGATTAGGGGCACCTCTTCTTTATTTCAAAAATCCGAAATAGGCGGGAATAACTTCTCTACGCGTGAAAGGGTTCTGGGAAGCGAGTTTTATGGGATAAGAAGTGGATTTCGAGTTATATATATGAAGGAATAGTCAAAACATATCAATACACGTCAGGTATGAAGTTTTCTGCCGAAAAAACAGGTTGAAAATTCGATTTATGGCCGAAAAAGGGTTTACTCCCTGATTTGGGATTTACACGAATTGGAGTTAGTTTTGGATTGTATTTTGGGTCCTTATCAAGTTAGGAGGAGTTGTTAGGGTTTACTAAACCTATAAATAGCAAATATATCGAGTAAAAAGGGGGGAGATTCAATTAAAAAAAACATGAAGAAAAAAGTGTTGATGTTGTAGTGATGAACAGGGAACAGACGACGATTTCTTCAACTGAACAACAACGGATATCTTCACCTATGCTACGTTTATCCTCAGCTGCAACGGTTTCTTCAACCCATCTGCAACTGATATCTTCACAACAACAACGTTTATCTTCAGCGGAAGCACTTTCTCTTCTATAACAGTGGAAACAGTTGTCTGCAACACCATTACACCGTTGCAAACTCTCTGCTTACACAATTTGCACTCTTTTCATCTTTGTAAAAAAGAATTGAGCCATGAATACACATCTTGAGAGTGTTTACAACATGAAGAGATGTACCATTGCTGAGGCGATGGAGGAAGACATTTTTCCAATAATAAAATGGTATATTTTTATCTAATTAATTTTTGCAATTGTTTTATGATTATTTTCTTTGAATTAAATTTGAAATAATAATTTTTATCAATTAGTTGTGTTTTCTTTTGATGGGTCATACTTAGTTTAGGGCTATTGAGGTCTCATACTTTTGGTTTACAACTATTATTTTGAAAATCTAACTTTGGCAATATTTAGAATCAATTGAATGTATGAGTTGCAAGATATTATTAATACTAAATCACTTGAAAAATTAGCTAATGGTGGTATCCTTAGTCTCAGTTCTTTTCATAATCTTACATCAATTTTAATTGAATCTTCTTTATTTTTAGTAGTAAGAATTAGGTTTAAAAATCAAATCTTCACAAGTCTGAGTATCGAATGTTTTACCACTATTTCTAAAACACATCAATCTTTGGCGCTGTCGACGTGGATTTTTTACCACTATTTCTAAAAAAAAGAATTTAGTGCTTAATTGATAAAACTGTCATTTCATGGTTCGATCAGGAATTGTAGAGGTAGAAAAAGCCAAAGCTGACCTTATTAAGACTTTACAAGTTCCCAAAATTGTACAAGATGTTAGGTCATTCTTAGGGAATGCAGGTTTTTATCGTCGATTCATTAAGGATTTTAGTTTGATTTCTAGACCCCTTTGCAATCTGCTTGCAAAAGATGTTAAGTTTTTCTTTGATGATGCTTGTTTAGAGGATTCTGAAAAGCTTAAGACCTTACTCACTACTGCCCCAATAGTCCAGGCACCTAACTAGAACCTACCTTTGAGATAATGTGTGATGCTTCAGATTATGCTATTGGTGTTGTGTTAGGTCAGCGAGAAAACAAATTACTTCATGTGATTTACTATGCCAACAAAACTCTAAATGATGCCCAACTGAACTATACCACCACAGAGAATGAACTGTTAGCCATTGTTTTTTCCTTAAACAAGTTTAGATCCTATCTCTTAGGTTCTAAGGTTATAGTCTTTACTGATCATGCTGCTTTAAAATACCTTCTGTCCAAGAAGGATATTAAACCTATATTGATTAGATGGATCCTTTTGTTACAAGAATTCTATCTAGAAATTAGAGAAAAAAAGGGTGCAAAAAAATTAGTAGCAGACCACTTCTCTATACTTGTTGAGGATTCCCCTGATGATTCTCCTCATGTGAGAGATAGATTTCCTGATGAACAACTATTCGTTGTTTCCCAATTACCTTGGTTTACGAATATAGTGAACTATCTTGTTATTGGTCGAATTCCTCAACACTGGGGTAAACAAGATCGTTCTAGGTGTTTAGCCTAGGTAAAGCATTTCTTTTGGGACGATTCTTATTTTTATAAGTATTGTCCATACCAGATTTTAGGGGATGTATACCTGAGAGTGACCAGTCCAGTATTATTTCCTTTTTCCATGATCATGCTTGTGGAGGTCACTTTAGTGCTAAGAAGACTGCTGCTAAGATATTGCAGTATGGATTCTACTGGCCGTCATTGTTTAAAGACTCCCACATTTACTGTGTTTCTTTTGAGCATCGCCAGAAGCTAAGAACCATTTCCCGCAGAAATATGATGCCTTTGAACCCTATTTTAGTTATTGAGGTCTTTGATGTGTAGGGCATTGATTTTATGGGTCCATTTCCTAATTTTGTTAGTAATCTTTACATACTTGTCGTTGTTGACTATGTCTCTAAATGGGTTGAGGCGGTTTCATATAAAACAAACGACCATAAATTTGTGGTCCAGTTTTTGAATGATAACATATTTGCACGTTTTGGTACACCGCGAGCTATAATTAGTGATGAAAGGTCACACTTTTGTAATCGACCATTTAGGATTTTGATGAAGAAATATGGTATTACCCACAAAGTAGCCCCATATCACCCACAGACTAGTGGTCAAGTAGAGATTTCCACCAGGGAGATAAAACGTATCCTAGAGAAAACAGTTAATCCTAATAAGAAAGACTGGTCATTGAGGCTTATTGATGCCTTATGGGCTTATCGTACTGCGTTTAGGACCCCCATAGGAATGTCACCTTATCATCTAGTTTTTAGAAAGGCATGTCACCTTCCCGTCAAGTTAGAAAACAAAGCATATTGGGTTGTAAAGCAATTAAATTTTTCACTCGACAAGGCAGGAGCTCACAGGAAGCTCCAGTTCAATAAGTTGGAAGAGATTCAGAAAGAGGCATATGATAGTTCTAGGGAGTATTAGAAGAAAATGAAACTTGTGCATGATAGAAATATTTTAAGAAAGTCATTTTCTTCAGGTCAAAAAGTTCTTCTGTATGATACTCGTTTGCATTTATTCCCCGGGAAGTTACGCTCTCGGTGGACCGGTCCTTTTGTTGTTCACACATTTTTTCCTCATGGTGCTATTGAGATTGAGACTCAAGATGGTAGAAGTCTTTTCAAGGTTAACTGTCAGAGATTGAAACCATTTTTAGAGCCTTTTTCTACATGTGATGTGCAGGAGGTCCCACTGGAGGACCTTGTTTACTTTGAATGACATCAAGGTTGTTTATTGTATATAAGTAGATTTTTATAGGTTTTTTTTTTTTTGTTTTTAGGTTTTTATTTTCTGTCTTATTCTCTATAGAAGGATTGTTACGCTTCACCCAGGTACTATCTTTCCGACATTGTTTATTCCTCTTTTTACTTACCTATTGGTACTGCTCTTTATTTTGAAACATAAAGGACACTGTTTGATTTAAGTTTGGGGGTAAGGGAGAAAATTTTTAGTGCAATAATAAAACTCCAAGATTTAGAAACTTGTGAACAATTCAGGATGACACTAACCTTTCTAGGTAGATGGAAACTTAGCTCTTTTTCTATAGGAATTGATGTGCCCAGTTAAATGGTCTATTCATAAAAGGACAAAGTTCAGGTGTTAGAAATAACATGATAGTTGTCACCATATCTCAGAGTCTATGTCGACCATACCATATTCTGTTTTTATTTTTGTAATTTTTTTGTGTTTCTCTAAGTGATTTGGTGGGGCACCAATATCGAATTGTTATCGCCGCCAGGATGGAGTAGAGTGTTTGAGATTATTTAGACTATGATTCAAAAAATTAAAAAAAATCGAGTATTGACACTTTGATAGCAATATTTTTGTGCTCTCCCTGTCTCCATCGCTTAAGCAAGCGTGGAACGCAGGATCCATAAGAACTATCATGTAAGATGTTGATAAGGAGCATACGCTTGGACTCATTTGATCCAATCATGTTGTCAGTATATTTAATAAAATAATAAATAATTGTTTTATTTTCAATAAATCGATCGCTGGGACCCTTGTATATACCAGCTGGGTCGATATTAGTATAAGGATTAAGACCATTGGGAGCGTATCTCAATCCATTAGGATTCATCTTGGCACTGACCTTCAGACAGATATGGGAAACACCGTTCACCTTAGTCAACACGCATAAACTTTATTTTGTCTATATCCATCTTCTAAATCTTTTCATTTTGTTACCACTTATTTGTACTTATTATGGGTTTTTATGTCTTTGTAGGAATTTACGGAAAATAAATATTTGTGGAAAAATTGGCTCAGTTGTTAAAGGCACCCGGTGAAAATGTTAAAGGCACCCATAATTTGGATTAGGGGCACCTCTTCTTTATTTCAAAAATCCGAAATAGGCTGGAATAACTTCTCTACGCGTGAAAGGGTTATGTGAAGAGAGTTTTATGGGATAAGAAGTGGATTTCGAGTTATATATACGAAGGAATAGTCAAAACATATCACTACATGTCAGGTATGAAGTTTTCTTCCGAGAAAACATGTTGAAAATTCGATTTACGGCCGGAAAAGGGTTTACTCCCTGATTTGGGGTTTACACGAATTGGAGTTTGTTTTGGATTGTGTTTTGGGTCCTTATCAAGTTAGGAGGAGTTGTTAGGGTCTACTAAACCTATAAATAGCAAAGATATCGAGTAAAAAATAGGGGAGCTTCAATTAAAAAAAATGGGAAGAAAAAAGTTTTGTCATGCTGTAGTGAAGAACAGGGAATAGGCGACGATTTCTTCAACTGAACATCAATGGATATCTTCACCTTTGCTACATTTATCCTCAGCTGCAACGGTTTCTTCAACCCATCTACAACGGATATCTTCACAACAATAACGTTTATCTTCATCGGAAGCACTTTCTCTTCTGTAACAGTGGAAACAGTTGTCTGCAACACCATTACACCGTTGCAAACTCTTTGTTCACACAATTTTCACTCTTTTCATCTTTATAAACAATTTTTGAGCCATGAGATACATATCTTGAGAGTGTTTACAACATGAGGAGCTAGACCCCATTGCTGAGGCGACGGAGGAAGCCATTTTTCCAATAATAAAGTAGTATATTTTTATCTAATTAATTTTTGCAAATATTTTATGATTATTTGCTTTGAATTAAATTTGAAATAATTATTTTTATCAATTAGTTGTGTTTTCTTTTGATGGGTCATACTTAGTTTAGGGCTATTGATGTCTATACTTTTGATTTACAACTATTATTTTGAAAATCTAACTTTGGCAATATTTAGAATCAATTGAATGTATGAGTTGCAAGATAATTATTAATACTAAATCACTTGAAAAATTAGCTAATGGTGGAATCCTTAGTCTCAGTTCTTTCCATAATCTTAAATCAATTTAATTTAATCTTTTCTATTTTTAGTATTAAAAATTAGGTTTAAAAATCAAATCTTCACAAGTCTGAGTATCGAATCTTTTACTGCTATTTTTAAAACACATCACCAACGTCCCTTCAACTTCTTTTCCTTGTCTCGATCAGAACAGCACCACCTAGCCTTGTAACCTCCTCTTTGCTCACGTCAGGCACCAACAAGAGATAAGTCTTATCCAACGCCAAGAACTACGTCCGTTAAGCAATTTTAGCATATTTAGTCGTATTTATTCGTAACTTTGGGTTTTCGGGGTATCGCCTAAAATACTAAAATTAGTACGAAATCAAGTACTAAAAAATATAAATAAGGTGGTAATTATATATAAATTATGCCCGTATCAAATACCCCTAAACATATATTTTGCTAGTCCTCGAGCAAAATTAATCTAAAAATAAAATAAAATCCTAACTCACTTTCGCAAGAATCGCGACTACATTTAGCAAACGTAATAATCCTTTAAACCCCTTAGTGGCCTTAGTGGACGAGTTTTATCCCGTGAGGGTTTACAAGAGGTATACCCACAAAACCTTTACTCCAAATTTTAGCTACATGTGAAGGATTGAGGATATATACTAAACAAGCTATTTAGTTGGCATACTAAATTCTTCAGCTGTAACAATCATTACCATGTATGAATTCAATTGTTATACACAAGTTTGCACTCAACGTACTAAAATTCATGTAAGAATGTAAAATTCTATTCAAATAATCATTGAACATCCAAAACTGGATAAAAATTATCAACATTCACATTGCTCGAAGTAATCAAATTCAAATACAAGGATAGATTAGAAGATGGAAATATAAGTAATGAATGGTGCATATGTTGACTAAGGTGAACGGTGTTTCCCAAAATATTAGTATAAAGTCGGCTCGGATGCTCCTATTTTTATCATTATTATTTATATACATAATTTATCCTTTTTTTTTCTTTTTCTATTTCACGACTACATAATTAGATCTTTTGAATCTAAGCACATGCTCCTTTTCAGCAGATTACATGATAGTTCCCATGGATCCTGCATTCCATGCTTGCTTAGGCGACGGAGACAGGGAGAACACACACATATTGCTATCAAAGTGTCAAAAAAAATTCAACAAAATTAAATTTCTAATACATCCGAGCTACGGCCTTATGTCAATACTAAGGCCCCACCAAATCACTTAGAGAAACACAAAATTGCAAAAATAAAAATAGAAGGTGATATGGTTATGATGATTCCGAGATATGTTTGTTCAATGATTATCATGTTATTTCTACAACCTAGGTGCATCCTTCTATGAATAGACCATTTAGCTGGGCACACCAATTCCTATAGAAAAGAGCTATGTTTCCATCTACCTAGAATGGTTAGTGTCGTCATGCATAGTTCACAAGTTTCTAAATTTTGGATTTCTTAATAGCAATAATTTTCTGAAACTCCACCGCAAACCTAAATTTAACATTGTCCTCAATGTTTCAAACCGTGCAACCTAGAATGGTATGCAATAAATATAAATAAGAGAGACAAATATAAATCAAAGAAAAAGGATTGGAACGTCTCACCTGATTGACGTAAGAAAAGCATTATTCTCTGTAACACATATCAAACGATAGCAATAACAGTCGGCATTGCTCATAAGCAACACACCTATGCCGACTGTAGAAAGTTTTATGGCAGAAAATTGGACCAACAGTCGGTATTGCTCATAAGCAACACACCTATGACGACTGTAGCAAGTTTTGTAGCAGAGAATTAGCCCAAAAGTCGGCATTGCTTGTGGGGAATCATTTATGCCGACTGTAGCAAGTCCAAAGGGTCTGTTTTGACACGTTTTTGACTTCTAAAGCAAGGAGCATGGTTAGGAAAGGATTTTAAACCTTATAAGGAGAGGATACTTGAGGGACAAGCATTAAAGGCTATAAAAGAAGACATCTAAGGCTCAAACAAGACATCTTCTAAGTAATTTCATATATATACCTTTCATACTAGGGTTTACCCCTTTAAGGGGAAACCATTCTTCTTTGTAATATGAGTAGATAAACCTTTGTTGATTAAGGATGAATTCAATATTCTAAGCGTGAAGCTTTATTAGTTATACAAGTTTATTCAAATTTTTAATCATTATCATATGTTTTCACTATATGTAGGGTTTATGATTGATTTCTAGATTGTTCAAGTGTACAATTGGATTAATCTATTGATCAGTTTAATGCTAGTATTGAGGTATGAGATAAGTAATTGTACATCGACTCGTACACAAGTAGAAATCGTGAGAACTTGTAAAGGGATTATGTGGAGTAATTGCGAGTGAAGATAACATAACCAAATGGACCTTGATCTAAAAGTTTAACTACTGGGATCAACCTAAATTCACAAAGCTTAAAGCATCTGATTGGGTTACCCCTTGAGTGATCTACGACTTGGTGGTTCAGATGAATATAATCTGGTAGTCAAGATCTTCCGTATCCAGTGATAAAAGAAGTTTTGGGGATATCATTGATCTAGATGTTATTTTACGGTTGGTGATGAATGATTCTGTCAAAAGATAGATAATTATGAATTCAGTCAATGTTTGGTAACGGCGAAGGACTCCCTAATCATCTATTTATTCTTATTGTTTTAGTCTTCTTAGTTAATTAAAATAACCAATCCCCCCATTGTCTTTACTTTTATTCTTAGTTGTTAATCTAAATAACATCTCAATTACACAACTCTCTGTGGGAACGATCCTTACTATCGCTATATTACTAGTTAATTAGTGAGAAATCTCTTGAGTAATTTTTTTCACTTACGACACACATCAAATTTTGGCGTCGCTGCCGGGGAGCAGTCGCTAATTGATTTGTTATTTATTTTAGTTTGTTTAGTAGTTTAGATATTTTCACGTTTTTCTTTAGTATTTATAGATCTTTAGTATTCTCTGTAAGTATCACTTTTTTTTTTAGGTTTTAGTATATTTTTTCGTTTTTCTTGTGAATCGTCATGTTTCCTTACGGAAATAACATGTACGGTTCATAAGATCAATCATATTATAGTGGTGATCAATACAGTTTTCAGTCTCAATCTTATGGAAACTACCAACCATACCATGGGTATAATCAAAACCAATCCTTTGGTTATAACCAGTACCCAAAGAAACCTTATGGTTATTCTCATACATGCAAACAACCTTATAGCGGGTATGTCAGTGAACAACCACAGGGATGGGAGGATAGTTATGCTCTTGATCAAAAAGTCTCTAGTTTTGCAGATACTTTGTGTACTATGACAGACGATCTTCAAAGGCTAATGAAGCAATATATACAACAGAGTGATCAATACTTTCAAGGGGTCGATCATTCACTCCAAGAAATCCAAGAGGGCGTGAACAACTTAAAAAAGAGACATTGATCAAATTAATGAGGAAATGGAAAAAGATGATCAAACTTTGGAAAGTCCTTGCAATAATAGATAAGTTGTTCCAATTCCAGATTATAATAACGATCATTTGCCTATTCAAAAGGAGGAGACTGGATATGACATATTTATTGTTATTAATGGTGTAACGTACTCAAAAGAAAATATTAGGATATGCACCAATGAACTAGACTTTCTGGGAGAGGACTCTGATTCCGATGATGAGTGTGTTGAAGAGATGGAGATTGAGAATGAAACCGAATTGATTGATTTCGTGGAAGACTCGATTGAGCTTGCCAAGGATTATAATGATGATGATATTTCGGTTGAAGTAGAATCTGATGAACAATGGGTTTTTTTTAAGGAGTTTGATAGAGGACCACGACACACATAAGGTAAATAATTCATTGGATTTATTTAATAATGATGAGGATCCCGTAATACAGGAGATCGTGAAAGGTTTTTCTAATCCTTTGGATAACTATATATCTTTGATCCTCCCCCAATCGAAATAGTTCCCCAAAAGATTATTCCAATTTTTAAGGAGCTAGATCACTTAGGGCTGAGTATATATGCTACAAAAATCCTTAAGAATTATTTTGCTTCTAACTATCAAACACTAGTTGTGTTTGATTCTAACATTGTGCAGGTTCACCGAGAGGAACCCAAAGAAGTTCTCACATTCTATGTTCTTTATACGCTTCCAAGTATAGAAAATACTAAGTATGGGGAAAACTTACACCAAATAATAGTTTCAATATTTATATTTTATGCTAACGTTTTTTTGAAACTGTTATTAGAATTGTAGATTGTTTTCTGGGTGGATCCCCAGATATTCAGATTGATGGTGTACGGACGCTAACCAGAAGGTCAGACTGAGGATGTTAAACTAAGTGATGAATGGGAGGAAACCCATTGGTTTTGTATTTCTATCTTTATCTTTTGATTTTTAGTAATTTTTCATATCATTATATGATTTCCCATCTTGATTTTACATTAGAAGAGTCAATTTACATTGAGGGCAATGTAAAGTTTAAGTGTGGGGGAGTGATTAAGCACATAGATTTTTAGTATTTATTTCTGTAGGTAGAATTTTTGAACTTTTTGTACATATTTGCATTAGAACCTCCAACTTTTAGATGTTTTAGAGTCACTTTGTATACTTCTTTCTAAGTTTACATACGGATTTCTCACTGAAACAACTGAACTTAGAAGTATTAGAGAAGTATATTCGGGTTGCTTAGTTGTTGAAAGGCTAGAGCTGACAAAAATGGACTTAAACTGCCGGTAGATAGTACAATATTAGAGAAGATGATATTCAACACCCATGAGTGAGGCACCAAACCTTCAATTGTACGTTTAGAGTATTTCTTCTATGCAAACTCCGGGTAGAATGATGAGCTACCCAACCTCGCACAAATTTCAACATTATTTTTTGATCTCTTGAGTGTTATTTCTATCAATCATGAGAGTGTCATCAGAATTTCTAACTTTATCCTGTAGTCTTGTTTGCAGTTGGCACCATTATCTCGACAACAACAGGTCCATAGAAACACCATCATCAACAAGCGGAACATCAAAATATTTGAAGGAAAGTTGAGGAATTCAAGATTTACAAGCAATAATACAAGAAATAGCAAATTTCAGATTTAAGTAAAGCAACAATACAAGGAACAAAATTATATATACATGTTGAAGACTTATGTACAAGAGCAAAAAAAATCAAAAGATGAGAATTAGTGAAATTCATGATATCAAGACAATACAAGTTGTGAAGAATCAAGTGGTAAAGTACTTATCCCACGACCATAGTAGTTTCATTGTTCATTTTATTTTATTTTTTAGTTTGTATTTTATTTTGAAGTTCTAGAAAAAAAATCGAAAAAAAAACCGAAAAAAAAATATAGAAAAAAGAAAAAAATAAAAAAATAAAAATATATGTTTTATATTTCTTTAGTGTATATTTCCTTTTGTATTCATTCAATAAGTCTGTTGGGAAGAAAAAATCTATGAAGAAGTTTCAAGCAACCAGAAATTGAGGAAAAGAGTTACAAATTGTCAAGGTTCTACAAAGTTCAAGAGTTCATCATCAACACTTGAAGACCGAAGACTAAAGACGTTTATATTGGATGCTATGAGAGTGGTGTTAATTGTATATTGGGTGAGAAGGTAAGTAAACATTTTCATCCTTACATAGTGGTTGATTTCCTTTCTTAGATGTAATCAAAAGAAAAAGAAAAAAAGTTCTTTTTCGTCCCACGTTTCTATGGGATAACATCTTCATATAATTTGGAAGGTTCATTTCATTCTCACCATTCAACGTGTGTAGTATTTCTATCTTCACTCCTGCCTGCACACATGAGAACCATAAAGTGCGTCTTTTGAGTGTCAATTTTATAAAATCCTATTGGTGAGGCAGAATACTTATTCGGTCGCTCTTGAACCTGGATTTTTTTATATGGTGGTTTTCTCCTAACTCAAGAGTTAAGCATGAGAATAATGTTCTTTGATACTTCTAACTTCTTATTGTTAGTGTGCAGAAACTTTATTTCTTCGTAGCTCTTTGGATGCATGTGCTCCAGAATGTTTGAAAGTTAGAATTTAGGTTTTGTGGGTATACCTATTGTAAACCCTCACGAGACTATAACTCGTCCACTAGGGACACCTGGGGGTTTAAAGGCTTACTATACATTAAGTGTAACCGTGTCCTCGACGAAATGGAGTTGTTATATTTTAGTTTAGTTTAAATAGTAGTTTGCTTGAGGACTAGCAAAAGCTAAGTGTGGGGGAATTCATAAGTGCATAATTCACATGTTTTTAGTGTCAAATCCATACTAGTATTATCTATAATTCTTGCTTATTACTTTTTATTACTCTTGTTTTCTATCTTATGTGTTATATTAGGTGAATCATCCAAAAAGGAGCTACAAAGTGCTTAAAAGGAACAAGGAATAGAAGTCTACCAAGGGCTAAAGACAAATCCTACTCATTCAAATCCATGATTTCTTAGCACCATTTTAAATATAACAAGAATATAAAGTGAATGCAAAAAGAATAAGGTCATTCCGAGTTCGGACGAAGAAGTTATGGACAAAACGGTCGAGACGAAAAAAAGTCGTCTATAGCATTTCAGTCGGCGTGGTTCCCAACTATGCCGACTGGAACACTTTTTTTATACAGAAAACTTGAATTTTTAAGCCCTAAAGTCGGCAAGGTTCATTGGGAATCGACCATGCCGACTGGAGCATGTTTGGGTACGGAAAATTTGAGTTATTTTGGTCCTAGAGTCGACACGGTTCACGAAAATCGACCTTGCCGACTGTGGCAAACCTATGGGGTCCATTATGACGTTTTTTTGACTTCTAAGAAGAGGAAACCCGGTACAGAAAGGATTTTAAGCCCTAGATTTTGTGGATACTATATAAGGAGACGCTCAAGACATTAAGAAGACACCTTTTACACAACTTTGCAAGTCTTGGAGGAGAGAACAACACAACGGAGCAAAAGCTAGGGTTTGGAGCGGTTTTCATCAATCGTAATGAAATCTATTTACTTTTCTTATATGCATAACATGGATGCTTTTACATCCATGAGTAGATAAAAACCTAATTGATTGATGAAGAATTCTAAGTTTTAAACATGATTTGATTTAATATATGAATTTGTTTTGATTTCTTCACATGATTACTGTTTGTTTCTATTATGAGGAATGATTATGATTGATTAATTGATTGTTCTAGGTGGCCAACTAAATCAGTTTCTTGATTGATCTATTTCTAGTAGAGAGTTAGGATATTCGTGTAATTTTTGAATAGCTCCTACACAAGTAGAACACGTGAGACCTTGCAGAGGGATTCTGTAGAGCTATCGCGTGTAGAAACAACACTAGAAAGTGGACCTTGTGATAAGAGTCTAACTACTAGAATAAACCTATAAATTCACAAAATATAAAGACTTTGGAAAAATTACACTTAGAGTGTGCTACTTCTAGGTGGTTTAGACAAATATAATCTGGTATTCAAGCGCTTCGGTACCCAGTAACCAAAGGACTTTTGGGGATAGCACTGCTCTAGTTGTTATCCTACGGTTGGTAATAATCTGTGATGAATGAAGAATAGATGAGTATATTAATTCAATGATTTCTTAGTAACGAAGAAATATTCCTTGATCATATCTCTCTCCATTGCTTACAACTTAATTACTTTTAATTGCTTTGTTTACTTTCGTTGAAACCTAAAACAAAACCCCCCTTTTTGTGACAATTGAAAACTTAAACACCTCGCTCCTCGTGGAAACGAACTTGACTTCCATTATATTATTCTTTAATTGAGTAGAAATAATATCACTAATTTGATTACACTTACGACACGCATCACTCCTCTGCTTGATGGGTCGGAATTCGGCGAGACGCTCAGATATTTCTACTTATTTTGATGAGTCGTTGTTCATCATTTATTCTTATATTTACTTCCTCCATTCCATCTGTAGTGATATCTTCTATGACGCGCTCTTCCATTGACTTCATTATGTCTTTTTCGGTTGGGTCCGGAGGTGATCCAATCGCTTCAACTAGCCCTGAGGGTGACTCGGTCATTTCTTGATCGATAGAGGCTAGTGCATTCATGACCAAACTCGGGAGTCCCCTCACCTAATTGCTATAAGCATTACACATGCCCTCCTTCCGACTTCGAAAACCGTCGGAACTGTGGAGTACCTTGTAATTTCTGTACTTTCGGGGAAGAGTTAACCGTCATCCGTGATGGGCTTAATACCGACATTACGGCTCTCTCATTGTTGGTCGATTCGTCCTTCCACTTAGGTGGTGGGGTAAGCACAGTTGCTGGTGCTTCTTCCGCATCCTTTGGAATATCATAGAATACAGCGTCCGCAATATATGCTTCTTCCGCCCAAATAGGTTGTTAGTTGCTGCGATCTGATATTGTTTTCCTCCTATATTATTCTTTACGCACTAATGATAGGTTGATTCCTTGAATTTGTGGTTGACAAGCCACCCTCGTCCTAGTAGTACATGAAAAGTTGTATTATCTTCCAGTACGTAAAATGGTGTGAGACCCCTTATCGTCCCAATCCTCATTACTAGACTGACAACTCCTATAATAGTTTGAGTAATTCCTCCAAACCCTTTTACTTTGGTTTCGTGCATCCGAATAGCCGATCAATGTACACCAAAAATTTCCAATGTGTGAAGCGAGATCGGGTTCAAAGATGCGCCTTCGTCGATAAATGCCCTTTTCAATTGCTGTGTTGATGGTTGTCGTAAGATAAAGTGGTCGGAGATGCTCTCCTGGGTAGCAGATATCCTCGTATGTGAAGGTAATAGCTTCCTTTGGCGTTGGGTTATATGGTTTACTAGTCGTTATTGCTGCGATGTCTTTCACTGCTTCTCGAGTCTGGTTCTCACTAAAACCTAGTGAGTCGAAGAACTGTTGAGCCAAGATCGTTTTAGCAAACTTGCTAGATACGCTTTCGGTATTGTCAAAACACGAGATCTCTTCCTGCGCTTCGCATGCTTCTTCTTCTACCGGTTCCCAGGGCCTCAAGATGTCATATATTGGGTTGTATGACAGCATCATAACTTGGTGTTAAGGGAGAGGATTTTCGTTGATTACTTGGCTTCCCATCTCAATTTCTCCCACGTTCTTCTTTCGATTAAAGATGTCGCGAAGGGAGAAATAATTCTGAGTTGGATGATCCACTTGACGATGATAATGATAGTAACTAGCATTGTTTTTGTCTAATTTATTGACATCCACGATCATAGGTGGTAACGTTACTTCATGATTCGATATCCACTATTCGAGCAAGACGATGATCTGCTCCCGGCTATAAGAAATAGGTGGTAATCGATTCATATCTGTTCTAGGCCCCTTCTTACTCCGCCCTGCGTTGTAAGGATGAAATAAGGGAGGTCTCCTTGCATCATGATTGATCATAGCGCGGTTGTTAAACCTAGATGCTAACGCGGTAATGATTGAATGTTTCCAAGTGTGATCCATACTTCCCTTGCTCAAAATATACGCACAATCTGTTATTCTAGCGGCCGCTTCATCTAATTCTACAAACGTTTGGAACTTGAAATTGACTAGATTCCACTTGAACATAAATGTCACTCCCTGTACACGGATTTTTACCATAGTTTCTTCCTTGTTGTCTTCATGGCACCCAAGAAAAAGGTTTCGGAATCGCGTGATAAATTTTTCGATTTCCTCCCCCATTCTTTGGTTACATTTGCTGAGATCAATCATCATGACCTTCTTCTTTGTTGAATAAAATTTTATCAAGAATAATGTTCTCATTGCTGACCATGAATCTATGCTTTCGGGCTTTAGGTTATCATACCAGGTAAAATCCGTATATCATAACGACTTTGGGAATTCTCTTATGAACAACTTCCCATCAGATGAATATGCATTCATTGTTGACAGGAAACAACTGAGGTGCTCACGAGCGTTCCCCCATCCATCGTAGGTCTTGAACTTAAGGGATGTGTGTTATTCTAAATACTAATACTTGGCTACCTAGGCTGAGTACAGGGTGTTCATGGAATCGTAGCTATTGTTCTTAACTACTCTGTAGTTTTCCTCCAAGTACTTAGCGATCGCCTCCTGTGATACTCCGCGTGAAGACCTCTTTTCATTGGATGTCTTCTTTGTAATCGTCGTTCTTCTTCTGCCTGTCTCATAAGCTTCCGAAGCTCTTGTTGGCGCCGATTATTCATTTCATTTCGGCTTGCATGTCTTGTAAGGTTTGTTTCTGCTATTGGGTATTTTTCCTCGGCTGATGTTTGTTCTTATTGGCCAGCGCCTCTACCTTCTTTGCTTGAGACGTTTGTACAATCGGCGTGTTGACGATGGTCTACCTCGACGGCTCGTCATCACTTGCATCTTCTGTTATTACTTCCTCGTTGGTTGGATGGTTAGGTGATATAACTGGAGCGTCATTCCTTGAGTGCATCTTGCTGGACTAGAAACGAGCCTCCCACTGTGGTCTTCAAATGTTTTAGGGTAAACTCATGAATAGGGAGACCAATCCTAGTCACAACAAGGACTACAATTTTCTGATTGGGTAAGAGAGAGAAGCCCCTTCTTTGGTATTATCCCTTTCCCTTTTATAGACTTTCCCTTTTTATCTCTTCCTGGCACAAGTCCTTTCAAACCCCCTTAAAATTACCAAAGTGTCCTCCTTTCAGTTCTACCCTTGACTTCTCTTCCCTTGTCCTTGTATCTCCATGGATATTTACCAAGGGTCTTGGGCTTAGCCCCAAGTTCCCATACGACTACGTATTCAGGCCCAGTAAGTAGAAATAATTTTCTTTATCAATACATAGTTATTTTTCAGTTATCAACAGGTGGCTTTATCCTTCGTGTGCAAATTAGTGTTTCAATCCAGAAGTTTTTATTTAACGTTAACATCATTTTTTAGTATTTGTTGTTGCAGACTCAATAATCTTAACACAATAACACTTCTTCTGTAACAATGGGAAAAAATGATGTTGACAGACCAGAAAAATTCAGTGGGAAGGATTTCAAAAGATGATAATCAAATATATTATTTTTCCTGAGTTTTCATATGCTAGATGATCTTGCACTGGAATCTTTTGATGAGAGTTTGAATGATGCTGGAAATGAAAGAGAATTGGATAGTTGGGTAGGAAGAATTATATGGATAAAAACCATATTTTGAATTGTTTAGAAGATGCATTGTATGACTTTTATAATGCAAAGGAGAATTTTATTGCATTTGATTTATGGGATGCTTTAGAGGCAAAATAACAAGCTAAAACTGCTGGAAGTAAGAAATTTTTGGTAGCTAGGTTCTTGGAATATAAAATATCAAATGACAAATCTGTGGTTTATCAATTCTTTGAACTTCGACGTATTATCAATGAAATTCTTGCTGGAGGCATGGTGATTGATGAAAAATTTCAAGTGTCTGCAGTGATTGAGAAATTACCGTCTTCCTGGTCAGAATACAAACGAAGATTGAGACATGAAACTGGTGAAGTCAGTATGGTTGAATTGGGTAAGAAGATTCAAGTGGAAGAATTATTGTGCTCCAAAGATAAGAATGCACCTTTTGGAAGGGACATTTCCAACAAGTCTCATGTGATTGAAAACAAATCTTCCAATGATGAACAAGATGAAAGCATCAAACACAACCCTAAGCATGTTCTTCACAAGAAAGGTATTTTTCAGAAACCCAAATCTAGCATTGGTAAAATTAAGGGTTCTTGTTATGTTTGTGGAGTTCCTAGCCATATGGCAATTCATTGTAGAAAACGTAAGGACCTTAATAAGAAGAAAAATAATGCTAATTTGTTTGAGAACAACAAGAACGAGTTTTCTGGTATAGTGTCTGAAGTAAATTTGGTAACCAATATGAGAGACTGGTGGGTAGACTATGGGGATAATGGCATATTTGTGGAAACATAGATATGTTCACCTCTTATCAGAAGGTAAGGGAAGGCGAGAAACTCTACATAGGTAACTCATCTGCAGCACAGATTGCAGGAAAAGGCAAAGTTGGGTTGAAGCTCACTTATGGCAAGACTCTCACATTGAATGAAGTTCTTCATGTTCCGGACATCTGTAAAAATTTTGTTTCTTGTGGTTTTTTATATGATAAGGGTTTCAAAATTGTAATTGTATCTAGCAAAGTTGTTATCACTAAGGGAAAGGATTTTGTGGGTAAGAGTTATAAGAATGAGGGTCTCTATAAACATAATGTAACCTATGATGAAATAAATAAAATTGATTCTTCTACTTATGTTTGTGTATCATTAAATGTTTGGCGTGGTAGACTTGGACATGGAACCTATAAGTCAATGCATAAACTGGCTAGCGTAGGCTCCATACCCAAATTTAGTTTGAATAATGAACATAAATGTGAAATATGTATAGAATCAAAATATGCTAGAAAACCCTTTAGCAAAAAGGTTCAGAGAAATTCTAAACCCTTAAAATTAATCCATTCAGACCTGCTTGACATGAAGTCAGTTCAAACTAGAGGTGGTAAGAAATGGTTTGTCACTTTCATAAATGATTGTACAAGATACTGTCATATATACTTACTTAAGGGTAAGGATGATGCCTTAGAAGCCTTTAAGATGTATAAACTAGAATTTGAAAACCTATTGAATGCTACCATCAAAACTGTTAGGTCTAACCGTGGTGGTGAGTATGTAATTCCTATAAGAGAATTTTTCATAGAACACGGCATAATACACGAAATAACACCTCGTTATTCACCCCAGTCTAATGGTGTAGTTGAACGTAAGTGATAGGTGGTTAATACACCTAATTAGATACCATTTAATTATGCTTTTCTTAGTTATTTCTCTTGTATTTTGTTTATTTTATGTTTTTTTTAGTTCTATAGGTATTTTGGAGTCACATGAAGTAAAGAAGAAAAGTATAGGCTTATGGCATAGTCCGGAGTCATTAGATGTGATGGATGTAAAGCATAGAAGAACACAAGTCTTAATTGTGTTGAAAATGAGAAATTACTAGGGGGCAGTCATATTTATAAAGGGAATTGAAATTATTAAGGGATTCCCCTTATCTACCAACTGGGTACCTAAACTCATCTTTATTTTCTAACCTAAAAGAAAAGTCCGAGAGCATATGGGTTTTCACTTGTCAGGTAGTGAAACGAGAGACAGGGAGAAGGTAGTAGTTGTTGTTGCGAAAAGTGGGTTCAATCTGAGTTGTTTTTCTTGATCTCGAGATGAACAGAGAGCAGGAAAATTAGAATCTGATTTAGGTTGATTGTATGGATCTGCTCTAGATGGAGACTATTGGGTTTGGTCTTGATTCTATAATGGAGAAGACAAGGTGAATGATGTTGCTGGATGTTCTTGGGTTGATGCAGCAACAACGAGACTAGGAGAAAGATAGATATGCCGGGAAGAAGACCAAGACTAGTTCGCAGTCATGGAAAAATTGTGATAGTTAGAAAGTGAGAAGAACATGGAGGTAATATGTACAGTTCTTGGCCACAAAATTACAAGGAATGAAAAAGGGGATCTGGCTATCGTTATTGGTGCCATTTTTTTTAGATTAGTGAAGGAAGAAAGGGGTTCCCGATGGCTGCAACATGGGTTTGATGTTGGTTCAAGTGAGGATGATTACTGCAGAGAAGAAAGGTAAGATTGTGGTTTTTGGGTTAAGCTGGTAATCAAGAGATGAAAGAAGAAGTCAGGGAGAAGGAAATAAGTCACTGCCATTTGAATCAATGAATAAATGTGTAAATGAGATAATGCAGGGACGGAGAATTGGACATTAAAAATAACAAGAAGTTGACACTGAAATTACCAAGAAAAACGTACGCAAGGTGCTCGACAGAATGTCTCAATGGAATTGATCTTAGGCGTGAATGATTTTTGAATCTATTTTGGGTTTGGTCAGTCTGTGGGCTTCACTTAACACATCTGATTTTGGGTTATGGGTACATGGACGACTTAAATATAAAAACTTAGGGTTTTTAGAGTTATTTTTGGATTAGGAAGGGAGAAAGCTATATAAAAGCAACATCATCAAGAGAGGGGAATATCTAGGTTTTCACCTAGTTCTCCTCTCATCTCTTCTACTTCTTTTTGTAGGTTTGCGCGGGGAAGATTTCTCGACGTTTAGGGTTTGCAATTTATTTCTTCTATTCAATTTTGTGAACTCCAAATTGTTATAAGTAGTTAATTTTCTTTTGTTGGTTAGGGAATAATTGAACTTCTCAAACATGGTTTTTGGTTTAGTAAATTAGTTTTGTCTCAATATTATCGTTCATGATTCACTATAAATATCCAACTGATTGATTGTTTGTTTAGTTAAGTTGCAAATTGATTGAACTCGCATTCATATCTAAACCTAATTTAGGGTTTATTATATGCAAAAGTGATACTCCTTAATTACAAGTGGCATAAATATGGTTATTGCTTGTAGTGATGCATCTTAGTAATCATATGTTAACTGTGACCTTTGTTAAATTGAATTAGTGTGCTTTCCACGTTAAATTGTATTGATTAGCCTAATTTCATGAATCTTAATGTTCCTCGCGAATTAAACTTGATTAGTGCTTTTTACACGTTAGGTTGTTCTCTTTGGTATAATTTATATTTGTATCTTTTAATGTGTTTGTTGATGCTTTGAGGAAATTTATGGGATATTCTTGCGATCAAGGTATTCTAGGGCTTTTGATAAAAAGAGATTAAATATCAATTCTAATTATTAATAAGAGAACATGTTTGTGAGTGAAAGCGAAATCTTAACCAATATTCTCAACTCCTTGATTCTTTTCTACAGTTTCTTAGCTTTTTTAATTAGTTTAGTTTACTTTTATTAAATCTGAAAAATCCCCCTTTTTACATAAGATTTTAAAACAATATAACAACCAAGACCTCTTTGTGGGAACGATCCTTTCTTACCCTTGCTTCATTATAAATCTTGAGTAGTGAGAAAGTAATAAATAATTTTGGAGTGGTACGACACACATCAGTAAGAACAGAACTCTTAAGGAGTTGATGAATGCCATGTTGATTAGTTCAGGATTACCTGTGTGCGAACTTGTGGGGGGAGGCCATCCTGTCAGCTTGTTATATCCTGAACAGAGTACCCTTTAAAGGATCGGATAAAACTCCATATGAGTTATGGAAAGGTAGACAACCTTCTTATGCATACTTCAAAGTGTGGGGGTGTTTGGCTAAGGTTGTCATTCCTCCTCCTAAGAGAACTAAGTTAGGACCAAAAACTGTTGACTATATCTTCATAGAGTATCCTGAACATACTAATGCATATATATTTATGGTTGTAAGTTCTGAAATGTCTGAAATTGGTGTGAATACTATGATGGAATCTAGGGATGTTGTGTTCTTTGAAAATGTTTTTCCTTTGAAAGTTGATTCTCGCATGAGTTGTGTTGATCCCCTAGATGTCCCTTCAAACCACTCAGACATTACCTTTAGAGGAAGATGTATTAGAATTTGAGCCTAGGATAAGTAAAGGGGTTAGAAATGAAAAATCTTATGGCTATGACTATATAACTTGCGTAGCTGAGTCTGATCCACAGACTTATAGAGAATCCTTGACTTCTTCTGAAGCTCCATGGTGGAAAAAATCTGCCATTAGTGAAATGGATTCCATCATACAGAATGGTACATAGGAGATTGTAGATTTACCTTTAGGGTGTAAGTACATAGGTTGCAAATGGATCTTCAAAAAGAAACGTAAGGTAGATGGAACTGTGGAAAAAAATACAAAGTTAGGCTAGTAGATAAAGGCTATAAACAGAAAGAAGCTGTAGATTTATTTGATACTTATTCACCTGTTACGAGAATTACTTCCATTAAGATGTTAATTGCTATTGCTGTCATTCATAACTTAGAGATACATCAAATGGATGTAAAGACAGCCTTTCTAAATGATGAATTAGATGAAGAAATTTACATGGACCAACCTGAGGGCTTTGTAGTGAAAGGTTGTAAAGACAAAGTATGTAAACTAAAAAATACTATTTGTATGGTTTAAAACAAGCACTTAAACAGTGGAATGAAAAATTTGATTATGTAATGATTTCTAGTGGTTTTAAAATAAAAGAATCTGACAAGTGTGTTTATATAAAACTTGTGAATAATGCCGTGTGATTGTATGCTTGTGATAAGTGCATAATTCACATGATTTTAGAGTCAAATTCATGCTATTATTAGCTATAATTCTTGCATATTACTTGTTATTACTTTTGTTTTATATCTTATGTATTATATAAAGGCGAATCATCTAAAAAGGAGCTACAAAGTGCTTAAAACGAACAAGGAATTGAAGTCTACCAACGGAGAAGGATCCAAGACTAAATTCAACTCGTTCAAGTCCAGAATTTCATAATACCATATTGAAGAGAACGAGAATAGAAAGTGAACGGCGAAAGAATGAGGTCATTTCGAGTTCGGACGAAGAAGTTATGGACAAAACAGTCAAACGGAAAAAAAGGCACCAACATATGAACAGTCGGCATTGCTCATTAGCAACCAATCTATGCCGACTGTGACACAAAATAGGGCGGAAAATTTAACTCACAGTCGGTATTGCTCATTAGCAACCAATCCATGTCGACTGTAGCAAGTTTTATGGCAAAAACTTTACCAACAGTCGACATTGCTCATAAGCAACCAATCTATGCCGACTGTAGAGGATGTAGACGGCTCAGTTGGATAGAATCTGGTGACTAAGTGTACATGTTATCCGGTGATATAAGGAGTTTTGTGGATAACTAAGCGTATCTGTTATTCTACGGCTGGTGATGAATGATTCTAACGAAAGATAAATAAATACACTAATTCAGTCAACGTTTGGTAACGGCGAAGGACTCCCTAATCATCTTTTTATTCTTATTGTTTTAGTCTTTTTAGTTAATTTAAATAACCAATCCCCCCTTTGTCTTTACTTTTATTCTTAGTTGCTAATCTAAATAACATCTCAATTACACAGCTCTCTGTGGGAATGATCCTTACTACCTCTATATTATTATTTAATTAATGAAAATTATATCGAGTAATTTGTTGCACTTACGACACGCATCAAATTTGGCGCCGCTACCGGGGAGCAGCGGTTAATTGACTTGTTATTTGTTTTAGTTTTTTTAGTAGTTTAGATATTTTCACGTTTTTCTTTAGTGTTTTTCATATTTTTAGGTTTTCGTGTTATTAACAATTCGTTGAAGGTGTTCAACTCTCGTTAAAAGCGGGAGGTAAATTCTAAAAACAAGTTGTAAGTATCCCTTTTATTTTATTTTTATTTTAGGTTTTAGTCGTTTTTACGTTTTTCTTGTGAGTCGTCATGTTTCCATTCGGAAATAACATGTACAGTGCACAAGATCAACCATATAATAGTGGTAATCAATATGGTTTTCAATCTTAATCTTATGACAACTTCCAACCATATCAGGGGTATAATCAAAACGGGATACGATCAATATCCTACGGAACCTTACGATTATTCTCATATATATCAACAACCTTATGATGGGTATGTATGTGAATGATCACGAGGATGGGAGGAAAATTATATTACTAATCATGTTTCTTCTAGTTTGGAAGATGAATTCCGACATTATACGACACGTATGGATTCAGTTTTAGAGAGAGTTTCATCAACCGAACCTAACTATAATATTCTCAACCGAACTCCTGATCGTAGTTATGATCACTCACTCATTTAAAGGGAGGAGGTTTGTGCTAGATATATTTTAGTAAGTGAAGGGATAAAATATCCTAACTTAGATGCTAGTATTATTCAGATGTTTGAATAGTTTGAGCAACAGAATCAAAAGATGTTGGATACACTCTAAGAACTTCGAGGGAATATTGAAGTCCTGAAGAATCACATGGGTCAACTTAAAGAAGAGATGACGAAGGAAGAAGTTTGGAATCAAATCCAAACGATCGGTGTTAAAGATGATGAACCTCTTGAAATTCCTTGCAACGATGATGAGGTTAATTCCAACTCCATATCATAATAATGATCATTCTCCTATTCAAAAGAAGGAGCCTTGGTATAGCAGAACCATTATTCTAAACGGAAAAGACCCGGTTATTTCCTCTGAGGAGATTCATACCGATTATCCTACGGTTTACACTGAAGAGGATCTCTTTAGAACGGAATTTTACTCTGATGATGAGGAGTGCAGCGATTTTTATATCTTTAAGGTGTACACATTAGAGGATGCTCTTACATATGAACCTAATTTTTGGTCCGATAACGAGAGTGTTAAAGAGATGGAGATTGAAAAAGAAACTAAATTGATTGAATTCGTGGAAGACATAATTGAGCTTGGCAAGGATTATAATGATGCTGAGATTTCTGTTGAAGCTGAATCTGATGAACAATGGTTTTCAAAAAATTTGATAGAGGACCACGAGACACATGAGGTAAGTAATTCATTGGATTTCTTTAAAAATGGTGAGGATCCTGTAATACAAGAGATTGTGAAAGGTTTGTCTAATCTTTTGCATAATTCTATATATTTTGATCCTTTCACAATCAAAATAGTTCCCCAAAGGGGTGTCCCAATTTTTAAGGAGCTAGATCACTTAGGTTTGAGTATATATGCTATAAAAATCCTTAACAATTATTTTGTTTCTAACTATCTACCACTAGATGTGTTTGATTCTAACACTGTGCAGGTTCACCGAGAAGAACCCAAAGAAGTTCCCTTGTTCTATGGTTTTTATTCACTTCCAAGTGTAGAAAAGACTAAGTGTGGAGGAAACTTCCTCCAAATAACAGTTTTAATATTTATATTTTATGCTAATGTTTTTGTGAAGCTATTATTTGAACTGCAGAATATTATCTGGGTGGATCCCTAGATTTTCAGATTGTTGGTTTATGGGCGCTAACCAGAAGGTCGGGATGAGGATGTTAAACTAAGCGTTGCATGGGAGGCAACCCATTGGTTTTGTAATTCTATTTTTTGTTTTTTTCTAGAAAAATAATTAGTTTCATATCATTACTTGATTTCCCATCTTGATTTTACATTGGAGGAGTCAATTTACATTGAGGACAATGTAAAATTTAAGTGTGGGGGAGTGATTAAGTATATAGATTTTTAGTATTCACTTTTCTATGTAGAATTTTTGAACTTTTTGTACATATTTGCATGAAAACCTCCAACTTTTAGAGATTTAAGAGTCACTTTGTATACTTCTAACTAAGTCTATATACGGAGTTGTAACCGAAATAACTGAACTTAGAAGTATTAAAGAACTATATTCGGGTTGCTTAGTTGTTGAGAGGCTAGGGCTGAAAAAAATGGACTTAAACTGCCGATAGAGAGTTTAGTATTAGAGAAGTTGATCATTCAAGACCCATGAATGAGGCACCAAACCTTCAATTGTCCGTTTAGAGTGTTTCATCTGTGCGAATTCCGGGTAAAATGAGGAGCTTATCCTATTTCGCACCAATTTTAGCACTACTTTTTGATCTCTTGAGTACTATTTCTATCAATCATGAGAGTGTCATCAGAATTGCTAACTGTCTCTTGTAGTCTTGTTTGCAGTTGGCACCATCCTCTCTCTCGACAATAACAGGTTCATATAAACGCCATATCATCAACAAGTGGACCATTACAAATTCAAAGGAAAGTTGAATACATTCAAGGTTTATAAGCAATAGTACAAGAAAGAGAAAATTTCATATTCAAGTAAAGCAACAATACAATGAGAAGAATTATATATACATGTTGAAGACTTATGTACAAGAGTGAAAGAAATCAGAAGATAAGAATTAATGAATTTCATGATATCAAGACAATACAGGTTGTGAAGAATCAAGTGGTAAAGTACTTATCCCACGACCATAGCAGTTTCATTGTTCTTTTTATTTTATTTTTCAGTTTGTATTTTATTTTGAAGTTCTAGAAAAAAATCGAAAAAGTGTATAGAAAAAAGAAGAAAAAAAGGACAAGAAAAATTTGTTTTTATTACTTTAGTTTGTATTCATTCAATAAGGTCGCGGGGAAGAAGAAATCTATAAAAAAGTTTCAAACAACAAGGAATTGAGAAAAGAGTTATGATTGTCAAGTTTTTACGAAGTTCAAGAGTTCATCATCAACAGTTGAAGACCGAAGACGTTTCTATTAGATGTTGTGAGAGTGGTTGATGCAGATGAGAAGGTTATAGCCTATTTGGAGGCTAAAGACCCGAGTGTCGTAATTTAGCTCAAGAAGGGTCCATTTAGATTGGAAACGGGACAACGATTTTAGCCAAATTCCATCGTTTAGGGATTCAAACAGGCGTTTTTGCTATTTTAGGAAAGTTTTTGTTTTGTTATAACTTCTTCGTTAGGAGTCTGTTTGGGTCGTGATAGGATTTCGGATTACCATATATAAATAAACCGCAATCGCACGGTGTCTACAATGTAGACAACGACAAGTACGGGTCGAAGACAGGGAGCGGGGACAATATTGCAAGTAATATCTCAATTAAATTAATCAGAAATAATATTTTTTTGGATTTTTCAGAAATTCTAATGAACAAGAAAATAATAAATAAGCTAGCTAAAAAAATACAATTGACCAAGTAGAGAGGGCACTAGGGTTTTCGGTTTTCGCCAATTTGATATATAGAACTCACATCTAATCTCCAAAATTATCGTTTCACCACTGTAATTTCCTTCGCTTCCTAGTTGACATTTCTAAAGAATAGCTTATCAATCGAAAATTATATCCCATCTAATGTTGTTAAGCATGGCATATCAGTTCAAAATCATAAACAATCAGTAGAACTATCTAACCAATATATAGTTTCAAAGAATCAAATATCTAATTGATTGCATACACCGTCTAAGAATCTAATCCAAGCACGACGTATCAAACGGAAAGCATATATGATCAAATCTACTATTTATGCAATAATTAATCAAGCTAACAATGAAGATAAATTACTAAACATTTAAACCATTATTTATAATTTTTCCATAATCAAAAATTGGTTTCTACCCAAAACCCTAGTCACAAGATTAGTGAAACATGGCTATGGGTTTCTTAAAACCCATTAAAACAAATAGAAGAGAGTAAAACGATTAAACCCAATATCCCGGAGAATTGTCGTCTTCTCCGTCTTTTCACGGTGCCATCCAGAAACAGGAGATTCAGAACCTCTTCCCAATCGACCTCCAACCGAAAACAGAACATCCTCTTTCTTTCTTCTTTTCATTTCCCTGTACCGCCTGACGCAGCTGTCCCCCCTATTTGATTTCTCTTCAACACCCTACGCCTGCTTCTTCACCCTAAAAGAGAACTGTCAGCCTTCTCCTACTTCCACCTACTTTCCAACTCTGCCTCTCTCCCCTGTTCAACCTTTCTTCCCCTCTCAGCCATCACTATCCAAGAGGAAAACCTCAAAAGAAAACCCCACTTCTCTCACCTGTCGCTATATATCTTTTATACTCCCCCTTTCTCTTACTTTCTATTCCTTTTTACGTCTTCTCACCCTAGGTTTGACCTAGCTACACCTTTCTCTCCCTAGCTCCATCACTTCGGTCCCTACACCTAGGTATGTTTCTAGTCGTCATCAATCATCACATGGGCTTGTCCAACTTCAAAATCAACCCACCTACTCCCTAGCCTCTCTCCAGCCTATACCGTACTTGCCTCTCTTTTCAAACCCAAAAGAAAAAGCTCAAAAGAAAGAGCTTCTCACCGATGGATAGATAGGTTTGTTAAACCTCAATTTCTGCCACGTGCCACCACTTGAACCTCAACTTTCTTGACCTTGTCCCCTCTGTCCTGTACTCCACTCTCTCTACTGTTTTCTTTTGCTCATTCCGTCCAACCCAGCAGCCAACAACTCCAACTGGCCTGCCACGTGCTACCTGGTCCAACTTTCTATCTTTCACCGTACAACATCACTCTTCCTTACTCTTTGTGTGCATTTTGTTCACATTCTCCATTCAACAAAAGAAAGTCAAGCTAATTCCAACAGCCAAGTCTAATCATGTGCCTTAGTCACGTTTTTAATCACTTCAATCAGAGTCTAACTAGCTCCATTTAGTCCATTTATTCGTAACATCGAGTTTTTGATATATTATCTATAAAAGCACGAAAATAAAAGTATTAACATAAAATCAAGTACTAGCACATATAAATTAGTTGGTAAAATATATAAATTAAGTGCCTATCAGGTCGCCGTTTACGGAAAATAGTTTTATTTTATGAGTATTTTTCATTATTTTTGGTCGACCAAAATTTGCCAAAAATAGCAAATTAGGGTTTGAGTCGGTTTTAGGTTTTTTTTTCATCCTTTCTTGACTAGCAAGTTGGGGTTTTTCCCCCAAGTCTATAAAAGAATCCTCCATATATTGTTTTAAACAGTTGAATTTGATTAATAAGAATTAATTTCTTAAACTTGTTCAAGTTTAATCGATTATTATTTAAAGTCGGGAAACCGAAGTCTAAGTAATTATCGTTGTTCATAGTCGATATTCCTAGGAATATTTGAATTCTGAACAAAACCTCTCTTTTCTTTCTTTTCTTTATTATCCGTTGCATCAGTTGGTATCAGAGCAAAGTCGATTCTAGGGTTGATAAGATGCCACCAAGAGTAGCAATCGTCAGGGTCGAGGTCGAGGAGGAGGTCCATAAGGTTTCATTCCTTGGAGATCTAGAGAAGAATTCATTGAAGACGTCCAAGGTTTGATGGGTCGGTATAACCTTCGGAAGGAAGGAGAAGATGATAACGTCAACCCTTTTGCTACAGGGCATCGCGAAGGTAGAATAAATCAACGAGAGGATTCTGATCGCTGGAAGGCAGGAATAAAAGTAGAGATCCTAGACTTTTATGGTGGTTTGGAACCGGAAGAGTTTCTCTCCTGGGTGAATACGGTTGAGGAAGTATTGGAATTCAAAAAAGTACCAGATAACAAACGAGTTTCGTTGGTACCGACTATGTTTCGTGGAAGGGATGATTCGTGGTGGCAACAACACAAGCTGCTACGCAGTCGTTAAGGAAAACAGAATTTAGTATCATGGGAGAAGTTGAAGAAACACATGAGAACAAAGTTTTTGCCACAAAACTACACTGGATTGATGTACCAGCAGCTGCAAAACCTACGCAAGGGAGTACGTTCTATAGACGATTACACCAAGGAGTTTTACTGACTACTTTTTCTTAATGACTTGTCAGAGTCATATGAGCAAAAAGTCGTTCGCTATATAGGTGGTCTCCCTCAACAATATCAGGATACACTCAACATGTTTGATTGCTGCTCTATTTCGGATGCACATCATAGAGCAAGGCATATAGAGAAACAAGTAGGGCGTAGAAGCTTAAATTGGGGTATCAATGTGGCAGCATCTCCAGCAAGTAACCATAGTACTTCAACACCTAGTAATGCTAGTAAACTTAATTCTTCGCAACACCAAATAAAACCCCAGTTACCACTTTTGGAGGTAGGTGTAATAAGTGCAGAGAATCTGGGCACAAAGCCATTGATTGTCAAAAAGTAGAACGAGCGAACAAGGTATTTTTCACTAAAAACGACCGTGAAGAAGATGGTTGGGTAACTGATTATGAAGAGGATCATGAGGATGATTTTGAACCTATCGATGAAGTAGTTGTTGGAGACAAAGTAGTGAACTTTGTAGTAAGAAGAAGTTGTCTCACTCCACGTAAAGATGAGGGCGACAGCTAGTTGCATAACAATATATTCCAGTCGGCATGTACGATCGAAGGAAAAGTTTGTCATCCAGTTATTGATCCTGGAAGTTGCAAGAATATTGTCGATGAAGATGTCGTGAAACGATTCAAGCTGGAAACCAAGGCACATCCACATCCATACAAGCTTTTTTGGCTTAAGAAAGGGAATGAGGTAAAAGTAAACAAACGTTACCTTATTTCTTTTTCAATTGGTAACAAATATAAAGATAAAATATGGTGTGACGTTACTAGTATGGATGCTTGTCACTTGTTTTTGGGTCGTCCATGGGAGTTTGACAGAAAAAATAGTCATGACGGGTATAAGAATACCTATAATTTTTTATGGAATGACGTACGTATAATACTTGTACCCAGTAAAGAGATTTAACCAACACCATCTACTGGAGAAGCTATCAATCTCTTGTTGTTTAAGCGGTTTGAAGATGAGGTAGAATATGCAGGTGAATAATATGTGTTGATTGGAAAAGAAGAATAACTGGATGAAAGTAATATTCCCATTGCATCTCAACCTTTAATTAAGGAATTCATGGATGTTTTTCCTAATGAGTTGTCGGACGAGCTACCACCTCTCCGGAATATACAACATCGTATTGATCTCGTTCCTGGATCAAGCTTGCCAAATAAAGTGTATTACAGATGAGTTTTAAGGAGCATGAAGAACTTCGTCGTCAAATGGAAGATTTTCTACAGAAAAGATTGATCTGACATACTCTAAGTTCTTGTGCAGTACCAGCCTTGCTGAAACCAAAGAAAGATGGAACGTGGAGAATGTGTGTTGACAGTCGAGCCATCAACAAAATCACAGTAAAATACCGTTTTCCAATTCCCAAATTGGATGACTTGTTAGATCATTTGTGTGGAGTGAAGGTATTAGCAAACTCGACTTGAAGAGTGGGTACCATCAGATCAGAATTCGTGAAGGTGTGAGTGGAAGACTGCTTTCAAAACTCGAGAAGGATTATATGAGTGGTTGGTTATTCCATTCGGGTTGACCAATGCGCCAAGTACATTCATGTGAATCATGAATCAAGTACTTAGACCCTTTATCGGTACTTTTGTGGTTGTTTATTTCGATGATATTCTTCTTTATAGTGCTAACATAAACTTGCATGTTCAACATCTTCGAGAAGTGCTCTCAGTTTTACGCATGGAGAAATTATTTATGGCCATCAAAAAGTGTTCATTCATGACAGATCGAGTTTTATTTCTCGGTTATGTCGTCACCAAGGATGGAATCAAGGTAGATTAGTTCAAGGTTGAAGCTGTGAGAAATTGGACTACACCTACTATATTACACGAAGTAAGGAGTTTCTATGGTTTCGCTTCTTTTCACCGACGCTTTATTCCCCACTTCAGCACCATTATGGCACCCATTACTGAATGCATGAAAGGAGGAAAGTTTTCATGGTATGAGGAAGCTGACGAAACCTTTGAAGCTGTCAAGACAAAGCTGATAACTACACCACTATTGGTGTTACCTGATTTCCGTTTGAACTACATTGTGATGCATCGAATGTGGGAATTGAAGTTGTTTTGAGTCAGGAAGGACGACCTGTAGCGTATTTCAGTGAGAAGTTCAATGGTGCTAAGCTCAACTATAGTACTTATGATGTGGAGTTTTATGCTATAGTTCAAGCCTTGAAACATTGGCGTCACTATCTAATTCATAACAAGTTCGTTATGTTTTATGATCATGATTCTTTGAAGCACATCAACAGTCAAGAGAAGCTTTCTTCTAGACATGGTAAGTGGGTTGGTTTTTTACAAGAGTTCACTTTTGTACTAAAGCACAAAACTGGGTCGCAGAATCAAGTTGTTGATGCCTTAAGCCGAAGGAGTATGATACTCAACACCATGTGAACTGAGGTAATAGATTTTGACTCATATTCTGACCATATTCTAACCGATCTGAAATTTACGGAGATTGTGGATGAAGGATTTCTCTTCAAAGGTAACCAGTTGTGTATTCTTGATTCTAGTATCCGATTGAAGATTATTAAGGACTTACATGACGAGGGGCACATGGGAAGGGATAAGACTTTCCAACTTGTTTCGAAGTTATATTATTGGCCAACAATGAGGCGTGAAGTTGCTAAATTCGTGGATATATGTCGAATATGTCAAGTTTCAAAAGGAAAAACAACTAATGCAGGGTTGTACATGCCATTGAAAATTCCAATTCAACCCTGAACATGGCAATCCATGTGAATCATTAGTTGGGTGATATACTACGGCGTATGGTTGGAGACAATCCGAAAAGTTGGGATAAGAAACTTTGCCAAGCTGAATTTGCATTTAATCGTTCAGTAAACCGTAGTCTGGGTATGAGTCCGTTCGAGGTTGTTTATGGATACAATCCACGAGCACTATTATATTTAGCACCTGTTCCTGATCTGAAGAGAATTGAAGTTCGTGCCGAAGAATCTATCCAACAGTTACAACAGGTTCACAAGTTGGCTGAAGAACAGTTGCTTCGAGCTAATGAGAGGTATAAGGAGGCGGCAGATAAGAAACGCAGAGTTGTGGATTTTTCAGTAGGAGATTTTATGTGGGAAATATTGACAAAGGACCGTTTTCTAGTTGGCGAGTATAACAAACTGAAGGCGCGCAAGATTGGTCCCTTGGAAATTATCGCGAAGATTAACCCTAATGCCTACAAGTTAAAGCTTCCAAGTCACATCCAGACTTCTGATGTTTTTAATGTCAAACACTTGGTGCCGTATAATGGTGATAATTCTGATGATGGCCAAGAAAATTCAAGGGCGAATTTCTCTCATCCCCGGGAGAATGATGCAGATCAGCAGGTTATAGCCTATTTGGAGGCTAAAGACCCGAGTGTCGTAATTTAGCTCAAGAGGGGTCCATTTTGATTGGAAAAGGTCTAACGATCAAGACATGATACAATTTCGTCTCATGGTCTTCAGATTTTAGCCAAATTCCATCGTTTAGGGCTTCAAACAGGCGTTTTTGTAATTTTAGGAAAGTTTTTGTTTTGTTAATAACTTCTTCGTTAGGAGTCCATTTGGGTCGCCGTTTGCGGAAAATAGTTTTATTTATGAGTATTTTCAATATTTTTGGTCGACCAAAATTTTCCAAAAATAACAAATTAGGGTTTGAGTCGGTTTATGGGGTTTTTTCATCCTTTCTTGACTAGCAAGTTAGGGTTTTTCCCCAAGTCTATAAAAGAGTCCTTCATATATTGTTTTAAGCAGTTGAATTTGATTAATAAGAATTAATTTCTTAAACTTGTTCAAGTTTAATCGATTATTATTTGAAGTCGGGAAACCGAAGTCTAAGTAATTATCGTTGTTCATAGTCAGTATTCCTAGGAATATTTGAAGTCTGAACAAAACCTCTTTTTTCTTTTTTTTCTTTATTATCCGTTGCATCAGTGGTGTTGATTTCCGATCGGGTGAGAAGGGTAAGTAAGCGTTCACATCCTTACATAGTGGTTGATTTCCTTTCGTAGAGATCATCAGAAAAAATAAAAAAATATTCTTTTTCGTCCCACGTTTATATGGGATAACATCTTCATATAATTCGGAAGGTTTCTTTTCTTTCCCACCATTCAACGTGTGCAGAATTTCTATCTTCATTCCTGCCTGCATACATGTGAGAACCATAAAGTGCATCTTTTGAGTGTCAATTTCACGAAACCCTATTGGTGAGGCAGAAATATTTGGTCGCTCTCGAACCTGGATTCTTTCGTATGGTGGTTTTCTCCTAACTCAAGAGTTAAGCATGAGAATAATGCTCTTTGGTAGTTCTGACTTTTCATTGTTAGTAGGCAGAAACTTTATGTCTTCGTAGATTTTTGGATGCATATGCTCTGGAATGTTTGGAAGTTGGAATTTAGGTTTTGTGGGTATACCTCTTGTAAAACCTCACGAGACTATAACTCGTCCACTAGGAACAACTAGGGGTTTAAGGTCTTGTTATACATGCTAAGTGTAACCGTTCCCTCGACGAAATTGAGTTGTTGTAGTTTAGTTTAGTTTAGTTTAGATCGTAGTTTGCTCGAGGACTAGCAAAAGCTAAGTGTCGGGGAATTTGATAAGTGCATAATTCACATGATTTTAGAGTCAAATCCATACTAGTATTATCTATAATTCTTGCAGATTACTTTTTATTATTCTTGGTTTTTATCATATGTCTTATATTAGGTGAATCATCCAAAAAGGAGCTACAAAGTGCTTAAAACGAACAAGGAATTGAAGTCTACCAATGGAGAAGGATCCAAGACTAAATTCAACTCATTCAAATCCAGGAGTTTTAATACCATCTTGAAGAGAACGAGAATACGAAGTGAAAGGCAAAAGAATGAGGCCATTCCGAGTTCGGAGGCGCTTAGCTTGAAAGAAGAACGAGGTGGGCCATTGACAGGAAACTTGAGGGTCAAGCATTGAAGGCTATAAAAGAAGACATCTAAGGCTCAAACAAAATATCTCCTATTATATATCTAGATCTCAAAACAATATCCTCTCATCACATATTTTACCTTCTACATCTAAACCTAGGGCTTGCCCCTTTAGGGGGAAACCATTCTTCTTTGTATTATGAGTAACTAAACCTTTGTTGATTAAGGATGAATTCAATATTTTAAGCGTGAAGCTTTATTAGCTAATACAAGTTTGTTTGAAGTTATTATCACCATCGTTTGTTTTCACTATATCTAGGGTTTATGATTGATTTCTTAGATTATTTGGTTGCGCAACCAAGTTATTATATTGATCATTCTATCTAGGGCTGCACATCGGGTCGGGTGGGTCGGGTTTGACCCCACCCGCACCCGACCCACTAGTTGGCGGGTGGTTGAAGTATCCACCCACACCCAACCCGTCGTAGGACGTGTCGGGTCGGGTTTGACCCGCCATTTCAGCGGGTCGGATGCGGGTGGATGTGGGTCACCCGCCCATTTCTCCATTCTGACCACCTCTCCATTCTCTGCTCTTCAAAACCTAATTAGATGAACCCACTTTTCTCTATTATTTTTTCTTTCTCGCTGACAATTCTTCTCTTTTCTATCTTCTCTACTGCGAATTCACTTGTTTTTCTTCTCTAGTCTAGAACAGTACTATATAGCAAACACATCATTCATAACTCACAGTTACTTAAATCCAAAATATCCTTAAAATCCTCACAATCCAAAAATGTTTTCTTCATCTTCTTCTCCTTTAGATCATCAATCTCATCTCTATTCTTCGTATTCATCACCAACCATGACTAAAACCCTAAATCGCAATAAACCCTTTTCTTCTTCTTTTGTGGTTTCTGATCTTATTCTTTTTCTCAGAGGAGCCACAGTTGCATTTTAGTTGTTTGGACTCTTTTCTCTACTATAGACACATCAAAACCAAATTTTTCCCCAAGATTCTCCAACACCGATTCAAAATCATCCACAGATGATTCTTCTTTATATTTTGATCTGGTTGTTCATGGAATTAACCTCAAAGAAGAACCAGAATCAGAAAATTTCTAAGATGATCCAGATCTGAGTTACTCGATGGAAAAACCCATAAGAAATTGGGATCAGAAAAGAAAAGATTGGTTAAATCAACACCCTTCATGTTTTGAAAAGAAATTGGTGAAATTGGGATCAGAAAAGAAAAACCCACAGTAATGTGTTTGCTACATAGTACTGTTCTAGACATAGCTCATCTTCTTCTTCCCCGTTTCGTTACTTCCGGCCACAATTTCTGGTCGAACTCCAATTCAAAGGATTTGAAGTTAAAGGAGGACTAAGCTATGGTTCGTGGAAAACAGTAAGTACTTGAATTTGGTTTTGAAACCTGAAATTTTGAATTTTAGGGTTCGTTAAATTTGGGATTTTTATGTATTATCATGTAACTATGGTCTATTATTGAAATAAATTGATTGATTGAATGTGTGTGAATGATTGTGGGTATGCCTAACTGATCTGTGGAGAATGGGTTTGTATGAAATTTGATGGAATGTAAGGAAGGAGAATGGGTTTCGGTGGGGAAGGAAGAAGAGGATGAAGAGATTTGTAGGGTTTCATTTGACGAAAAGACAATCTCGACTCTCATGTACAGGATGAAGAGATTTTTAGGGTTTCATTGTTAAGGTTCTAGTAACAACAAACAATCTCACTCTCATGTAGATGATTCGATTATTGTTGGAAGGGGTGATGATAAATTTGAGATAATAAATTTATTAATCAATAGCTCATCCAATCAACATGTTTATCGTTTGAATTGATTCTACCTTTGATGTGTTCATCAATGGAGTTGTTCTCATATGCCGACATTGCAGAGGGTAGAAAAGAAGTGGAGGCGAAAGAGGATGGAGTAGAAAATTTAGGTTAAGAAGATTGAATCATGACCGTAGGCAATGAACTAGTGCAACAACAACAAGGTTTTTCTGGAGGGTTGGGCGGGTGGGTCGAGTGAGAGAAGGTATCACCCGCACCCGACCCGCCAGAAGGCGGGTAAAGGAAATTCTCACTCGTACCCGACCCGTCTATCGGCGGGTCGGGTCAAAACTGGCGGGTGCGGGCCAGGTGGCGGGTGCGGGTCGGGTATGTGCAGCCCTAATTCTATCGCTAGTAGAAAGTTGAGCGATCCATAATGTCCAACATAAATAGAAAACGTGTGACCTTGCAGAGGGATTCTGTGAAGCAATCGTGTGTGAAGACAACACTACCAATTGGACCAAGCGTACTGAGTCTAACTACTAGGATCAAACCTAAATTCACAAATCTTAAAGCATTCGATCGAGTCACACCTTGTAAGCGTACCTCAAGGAGGCTCAGTTTGATAGAATTTGGTGACTAAGCGTACATGTTATCCGGTGATATAAGGATTTTTGGGGATAACTAAGTGTACATGTTATTCTACGGTTGGTGATGAATGATTCTAACGAAAGATAGATAAGTATACTAATTCAGTCAATGTTTGGTAACGGCGAAGGACTCCCTAATCATCTCTTTATTCTTATTGTTTTAGTATTTTTAGTTAATTTAAATAACCAATCCCCCTTTTGTCTTTACTTTTATTCTTAGTTGTTAATCTAAATAACATCTCAAAGAAGTCTAATTATATGAGTGGATATGTTTTCATTCTAGCATATGGGTTTGTTTCTTGGAAGCGTTCTAAATAGACTTGTATAGCTCGATCCACTATGGAATCAGAGTTTATTGCGTTAGATAAAGCAGGAGAGGAAGCTGAATGGCTAAGATGCTTTTTAGAAGACAACACTCTCTAGCATAAGTCTGTGCCAGTTATATCTATACATTGTGATAGTCAAGATGCAATAGCTAGTGCTAAAAACAACAACTATAATGGGAAGTCTACACACATTCGTAGAAGACATAATTCCATGAAACAACTAATCTCAACTGGCGTTATTTCCGTTGACTTTGTGAGGTCTAAGGAGAATATCACAGGCCATTTGACGAAAGGTTTGTCAAATGAGATAATTAGCAATCCATCAAGGGGGATGGGGCTTAAGCTCATTAAATAAACTTGCCATGAAGGATACTCAACCTTGCTGACTAGAGATCCCAAGATCAAGGTTTTGAATGAGACAACTAATTTTTGGTGGGTTAAAGGAAACACTATCAAATAATTTCATTCTTTATCCTTTCCCTATGATGTAGACATGATAGTGTCAATGCATGTGAAAGATGACTTTTAATAAGTCTTAATGAGTTCTATAGTTTCAATTAAAGATTGAAGTGGGGTGTAGCAGTAAACACTCTTGATGGAACTCACCTATCTGAATGTGAAAGTGGGCCGCTTCCTATGAGAATGGAGTTGATTTTCTAGAGCATTCTGAGAAACGAGTTACGTCCAGGGCCAAAATGGACACAACGACACGAACTTGACAGCACTTAGAGAAATATCATGCGTGGTTGTTATCGCAAATTACACCAAACGATGGAAGTTCAAGACATCGTGTTCACTGACATCAAGTAGTTCCAGTAATTAATTTCTCACTAAGCAAAGGTACAAGACCTTATGGACACCTCTTGCTTATAGTGGTATATCTCGCTTTCTGATTTCTGATTTCTGATTTTTTTTATCGATTTTTCATTCATGTGGGGGATTGTTGGAGAAAATGACTTTTATTATGTTTTGTTTTTTGGTATTGTTGTGGATTGATCTTAGGACCTAAGGGTCTCTATGGATACTTACTTATTTTCATGAGTGAATGAAAAGATATTCTTTAGTCCCACTTTTGGGAAAAACTAAAGAAAAACACCATCAGATATACTAAGAAGCTTAGTTATTAATATAGGTGGGGGCGGGGGCGGGCGGGCAAATGATACTTGGGCTTACATATACGCAACGTTATGCGTACAAGGCTTGTGCGGTTAAAGGTCCTGCATATGGACATGTACTTGTTTTTCGTCATGTGTACAAGCTTGTGCATTTGCCAACCATGATCAAATGTTTTGGTAAATTATTTTGAAATTCATTTCCTAAATAAACTTAAAATAAATATGGGGGGGCGTATGACCTGGGAAAAATATATTTATCTTACCAAAAAATATTTCTTGCAGTAATGGACAGTTAATTTTGTGCCCATTTTATTCTTAATTCCACGCATCATGCAAGGAATTGATTTGATTTGATTTTCTCCGTTTTGAATTGATTGCAAATCAATTTCCATTACTTCTCCTCTTTTATTTCTGCCTATAAAATAAAATTTGATTTCTTTATTCCAATTCATCCCAGAAGCGGCTACTATCCCATCTTCTTTTCCCCTCTTCCTGCTTTATTTTACGATTTATTTATTTCATTCTTAATCTTGTTGTTGAGCTCGTTTGAGTGGGTAACTTGTATCGCTGTTATACAAGTTATAACGGGCAGTTCTATCCTGGACACATCTCCGCAGTTGGAGCATATCATCTCTTATTTTTAAGGAGTACCCGCGGACTATTGTGTTAAGAATAATTTATTAAGCAGGTGATTCTGTCATCTGTGTGTAAATCAGTATTTCGATTCAAAAGTTTTTAATTAATATTAACATCATTTTTCAGTTGTTGTTGCAGGCTCAACATAGACTTGGGGTAACTTATCTTCAGACTATATTGATGGCAAAATCATTCATTTAGCTAAACCAAAACATGATTTGTGATAAAACTCAGAACGTCTTTTGAACTTTCAATTGTTACTTTTATTTGGCAAATCTAAAATAACACGTTGTTTGGTCAAGTCTGACCACGAAGCGGCTCAGTTTCTCTGAGAATTTGTTTTACAAATTAAGCTTCAATCCAATGTTTTGGCTTTAGGTAAGATCTAAAGGCTTTTCTCAACTATGAGATTAACAACATTTTCTGTTTTTCTTTTTGTGTGTATGTCCATGTGTGTGAATCAAGCAGAAGATGCTCCACTTGGATCCTGGAAAAAGAATCTCAGCTAAGGCAGCCTTGGATCACCCCTACTTTGCCAGCCTCGACAAGTCACACAATTTTATAACACTCTGACACTCCTTGCTCGAGAAACTTTTTTGAGTATATAACTGTTTTCTCCAACCTAACATGGGTTCTGCTTTTCCAATAGTTAACAAACTGGGTTGCCATATCTCACTGATGTTTTCATCACCTTTTGGTACATTCTCACTATATGTCTTGTATATGTTTCTTGTTAAACCATTCAGTCTCCTTACTGTTACTTCTATTTTCTTCCCAAGCAATTCAAAAATGTCATCTTTATTCCGTATCGCCATGTTTAGTACATTCAAGTTTACAATTGGTCTTTTTAACCATCATTGACTTTAAAATTTAGAATCAGTAATTAATTTTTCCCACATTTATTTCAAAATCTAACATGATCTTACATAAATATTTACTCCTTTCATTAACCTCAGGAAAATCAATCAAAAGATATATCTCCTTTCTCTACAATTATAAATGTGCGCGCATTGACATTCTTACTTTACATATGAATGCCTTAATCCGTTCCCCAATTCTTACACTTTCCGCAAAAAGAACTCGACGCAAGCGCAACATTCAGTGTACTCAACAGAGCTTGGTTTCAAAAGTAAAAGGGATTTCTTTCGTTTAGATCTAGACGCTCCTTTTCATTCCTTGACGACCGGTGAGACTTACAAAGAGTATGGATTCTAACCAAATTGCTAAGATACGTTCACGCTACACCGAACATTCATAAGTATCAGCACAATGATCATACAATTATTAGAATTAAAAAGTGATTTATCACCAAAAATTGTTTTGTTACCTAATTTATCTTGATGAGACCAAAGGGTCACTAGCCTATATTGGGGGTGGAAATAACAAATCCACTTTTCACTTCTTAGTGAATGAGAAACCCTTGGTTAGTCCCACGTTGGACAAACCAAGGATGAAGTCTATCCATATTACCACAAAGGTTGCACCTAAGGGAAAGAAAGTGTATTGGATATGGACTAAGGGAATGGGCTAGTGGGCAAACTCACACATGTGCGGTGCTTCGCACCTAAGCACGCGGGCCGCTGATTTGCGGATCTTGCGTATGCGTGCGTGTGTTTTGCGTGAGCTGGCATGTGCCCGACGAGTGCCCGGCGTGAGCTCGACGTGTGCGCAGCGTGTGCCTATCAAGACTTAATGGTTTTTTATTTTAAATTCCTATAATAAATATTAAAAACCGTTTTATTATTTATGGGAATTTATGGGAATTAAATAAAAAGATTTTTCATAAATACAATTTAATTCTCTTCTCACAAATTTTCCTATAAAAGAAAAAGAAAAATTTCATTTTTCCTTACCCCAGTCGCAGCTACTATCCTGACGACTTTTCCCCTCTTCTCGCTTTGTTTGCGCACGTAGTTTTATTTTTCTTTCTTATTCTGCTGTTAAGTTCGCAACGGACCAACGAGTTTTTGCTAGCTGGGTTGGTATCAGGTGGTTTTATCCTGGATTCGATTTGTCCTCACTAGTGGTATAGCAACACTCTTTCTAGAGGTGTACCCGACAAATATCGAGTTAAGGGCAGTCTGTTGAACAGGCGACTCCATCTTCATGTGTGTGTGTTTGTCTGAAGTCTGCTGTTGTTTCTTCTAACCCTTAACTATCTTCAAGCTTCTGTTTGGTTTGTTCATTGTTACAGGAATTTCTCCAACATTCTTAACTCGATATTTTTTAGTTCATTCTGTTTCAATGGATATTGATTTGAGTTCTTCTTGGGATATGGATTGTGAATTAAATGGCATTTTTGTGCTCATCAAGATGACTACTACTGCTCCTTTTGATATCATCCATTCTTTTAGGTTTCTTCGTATCATTAGAAAGATCAAAATTGCTAACACACGTGTACGAATATAAATCTAATGGATGGTTAAGAGAGTGTAGTAAATAGGATGATCTCAGGCGTCGATTTCCTGTATCGTATATGGAAGGTGGTATAGGTAAATTTGTTGTATCAGAAAATGATCATCAAACAGTAATCGAAGACTCCGAATTATCAGGAAACACATCTCTGGGAATTGTAGTCGATCGGTCTAAGAATCGTCTTGTTGTTTCTAGTGCTGATGTTGTTGGAAATTTATTCAGTGATGTTGCTACTTATGATTTGACTACATGAACTGATTGTTTCTTACTCATCTTAGTGTACCAGGAGGCAAGTCGAAGATCTTTATGATCTGTTAATGGTCGACGAATACTGAAAGTTTGATACGAATATGAGGTGGGCGTGAATTAAGAAGAAATGTTTGGCAATATTTTATTAGTTGATTGCATTTCTTAATGCTTAATGATGGGAGGAAAACACGGCTTTAAGTTAGGTAGAAGAACAGATTGTGTAACCGTCTGTATTGGTGATTCAATGGTGATCATAGGTGACGGTCGCTGGACCAGGGTTCAGGAGCAATCTTTAGCAACCAAGCAGAGATCATTGCATATGGAGGAAGTAACAAGAGAAGACATCTCGGAAATATTGGAAATTTAGTTGTTGCTCGTGGAGTTGGTAATACTGTCCAAGGGAAACTTGTTTTTGTAGTTCAGAAGAAGGTTACTACTGCGAAGCGGTCTAAACCTGACAATGTCATTGAGATAAGCCACCACCGGTGCTGCTGCTGCTTTCACTTGCTGCTGTTGATGTGGATGAAGGGGTTGGTGATGATCTTTGGCAAGAAATAGTTAAGATGAAGAATGACACATCTTCAAGAAGGAACCGTCAATTCTTGCTAAATGTAAACCTGTGTTATTGCCTCGTGGTCTCATGCCGTTACAAATGTTCTTTTAAGGATATTAATTTCCCATCAACGGCTGTTGAAATTAACCTTTAAAGAAGCTCATCCTTACAATCGTACAAGGGAAAATATGGAGTTTACTCAGTCAATTCAGTTGACCAGGTAAAGATTCAGATTTTATTTTGAATATGGACTTTCAATTGGGTGTTTGGGATTGTAATTTATTCCTAGACCTACTAAGATGAACCTCTATATATATCCGACAAATCATGTCTGAGTATGAATCTGGGTTATCTGCTTCTGGTGGTTTTGGGTGCATTCTAGCTGATGATATGGGTCTGGGAAAATTGCATTCTTCGGCAGGGATTTGATGGAGAGTCCATGGCTAAAAGGGAAACTTTTATTGCTCAAATGGCGGAAGCAATGATAATCAAAATATACAGGTATGATTTATTAATTATAATCATAATATATTTTTTAATATATGAATCGTATTCATGATGTCTTGAAATTATTAAAACGGTTAATACACTCAAAATTAACAACCGTAGGTCACGCTTGATGAAACGTAATTGTGCACTAAAATTTATGCACTAAATTTGATGCATAAAATCAAGACAATTATTATACACATAATAAAACGTAGTTATCATGCGCTAATATGATTTTACATGGAGCATGCTTAGGGTGTTGATTAATTGATTATAAATAAATCATATTCATATTATAATTAGGTAATATTTTATAGAAATCGTAAGGATTTTATTTATAGAGAAATAAAATAAAATAATGCTAATTGTTATGAAAAACAACAAGAACAAGTTTTTTGGTACAGTGTATGAAGTCAATATGGTAACCAATGTAAGAGACTGGTGGGTAGACTCTGGTGCTACCAAGCATGTCCGCGGAAACAAAGATGTGTTCACCTCCTATCATAAGGTAGGGGAAGGAGAAAAGCTTTATATGGGTAACTCGTCCGCAGCACAGGTTGCGGAAAAAGGCAAAAGTTGGGCTGAAGCTCATTTTTGGCAAATCTCTCACATTGAAGAAAATTTTCATGTTCCGGACATCTGTAAAATTCTTGTATCTTGTAGTATATTAGATGATAAGGGTTTTCATGAATCTGGGAAAAATAGTGTAACTCGGTGTAAAGACTATGTAGAAAGAGACATAAGACAGAGGGTTTTTTACAAATTAAATGTAACCTCAATTTAAATAAATAAAATTGATTCCTTTTATGGTTGTGTGTTATTTAATGTTTGACATGACAGACTTGGTCATGTTTTTCAATGATTAATCTGGCGAGCATAGGATGCATTCCCTAATTTAATTTGGAAAGTAAACATAAAGGTTAAATATGCATAAATTAAAATATGCTAAAATGTCTTATAAGAAAAATGTTCAGGAAAAATTCTAAATCCTTGGAATTAATTCCTCAGACCTAGTTGACTTGAACTCAGTTCAAACTAGAGGTGAAATTATAATCCCTTAAGGAGATAATAAAACCATGAATTAGTTCAGGACTACCTGCGAACTTGTGGGGGGAGGCCGTCCTCTCAGCTTGCCATGTCCTGAACAAAGTACTTATTAAAGGATCAGATATATCTCCAAATGAATTATACAAAGGCAGACAACCCTATTTTGCACACTTCAAAAATATGGGGGTGCTTGACTAAGGTTTCTATCCCTCCACCTAAGAGGACATAGACATGAACCCAAAACTGTTGATTGTGTCTTCATAGGATATCCTGAACACACTACATAAGGTTAGGGTTGTGAGTTCTTATATTTTAGAAATTGGTCTGAATACCAATATGGAATCTAGGGATGTTATGTTCATTGGAAAAATTATTTTCCTTTGAAATCTGAATCTCGCATGATATGTATTGATCCCCTAGATGTCCTTTCTACTTGTCAATCATACTTCTATAGGAAGATGAAGTTGAGCCTAGAAGAGGCAAAAGATTTAGAATAGAAAAAATCTTTTAGAGCATGAAAAATTTGATCATGTAATGTTCTCTAGTGGATTTTAAAATAAATGAATCTGACAAGTGTGTTTACACTAAAATTGTCAATGATGCTTGTGTGATTGTATGTTTGTATGTTGATGATATGCTTATACTGGATACAACCATAGATGTAATTTATTCCACTAAGAACATGTTGAATGAGACCTTGACATGAAAGACTTAGGTCCCTCAGATGTAATCTTAGGGATGAAAATTACAAGAGAGTCTAATAGATATAGTCTTAGTCAATCTCATTACATTGAATATGTACTTAGAAAATATAACCAGTTTGATAGGAGCATTGGGATGCACTTTTTAGAGTGTTAAGGTATCGAAATACACGTTAAACTTTGTTTGAGTTATAAGAGATACTCTGCGTCCTTGAAGGACATTGTAATGCAAACTGGATAGCAGGCTCAGAGGAGTCTAAATCTACGAGTGGATACGTTTTCACTCTAAGATGTGGATCAGTGTCTTGGAAGAGTTCCAATCAGACCTGTATCGCTAGGTCCACTATGGAATCCGAGTTTATTGCGTTAGATAAAGCAGGAGAGGAAGCCGCTTGGCTAAGATGCTTTTTAGAAGACATTCCTCTTTGGCATAGGCCTGTGCCAGCTATATCTATACACTGCGATTGTCAAGTTGCAATAGCTAATGCTAAAAATAGCAATTATAATGGAAAATCCATTCATATTCGGAGAAGACACAATTCTCTAAAACAACTAATCTCGAATGGCGTTATTTCTGTTGACTTTGTGAGGTCTAAGGAGAATATCGCGGACCATTTGACGAAAGGCTTGTCCAAGGAGATAGTTAGTAATGCATCGAGGAGGATGGGACTTAAGCTCATCAATTAAAACTTGCCATGAAGGATACTCAACCTTGCTGACTGGAGATCCCAAGATCAAGGTTTTGAATGAGACAATTAATTTGTGGCAGGTAAAAATTAAACACTATCAGAGAATTATTTTCTCTGTCCCTTCCCTATGGTGTAGACGTGATAGTGTGACTGCATGTGAGGATGACTTATAGTAAAGTCTTAATGAGTTCTATAGTTTCAATGTAAGATTGAAATGGGGTGTAGCAGTTAACACTCTTGATAGAACTCACCTATCTGAATGAGGAAGTGGGTCGCTTCCTATGAGAACTGAGCTGATTGTCTAGAGCATTCTGAGAAACGGGATATGTCCAGGGCCAAAACGGACACAACGGTGTGAACTTAACAGCACTCTTGAAAGATATCTCGCGTAAGGAGCTATTGATGAATTACACCAAACGATGGCAGTTCAAAACATCGCGTTCACTGTCCATCAAGTAGTTCCGGTACTTCTCACTAAGCAAAGGTTCAATTCCATATGGACACCTACTGCTTAAGAGGTATTTCTCGTTTTCCGGTTTTCTGATTTATCGCTTTCTTCATTCATGTGGGGGATTGTTAGAATTATTTATTACCGATGGGACCAAAGGGTCAGTAGCCTATATTGGGGGTGGAAATAACAAATCCACTTTTCACTTCTTAGTGAATGAGGAACCCTTGGTTAGTCCCACATTGGACAAACCAAGGATGAAGTCTATCCATATTATCACAAAGGTTGCACCTAAGGGAAAGAACTTGTGTATTGGATATGGACTAAGGGAATGGGCTAGTGGGCAAACTCACACATGCGCGGTGCTTCTCACCGAAGCACGCGGGCCGCTGACTTGCGGATCTTGCGTATGCGTGCGTGTATTTTGCGTGAGCTGGCATGTGCCCGACGAGTACCCGGCGTGAGCTCGACGTGTGCCAGCGTGTGCCTATCAAGACTTAATGGTTTTTTATTTTAAATTCCTATAATAAATATTAAAAACCGTTTTATTATTTATGGGAATTTATGGGAATTAAATACAAAGATTTTTCATAAATACAATTTAATTCTCTTCTCTCAAATTTGCCTATAAAAGAAAAAGAAAAATTTCATTTTTCCTTACCCCAGTCGCAGCTACTATCCTGACGACTTTTCCCTTCTTCTCGCTTTGTTTGCGCACGTAGTTTTATTTTTCTTTCTTATTCTGCTATTAAGTTCGTAACGGACCAACGAGTTTTTGCTAGCTGGGTTGGTATCAGGTGGTTTATCCTGAATTCGATTTGTCCTCACTAGTGGTATAGCAACACTCTTTCTAGAGGTGTACCCGACAAATATCGAGTTAAGGGCAGTCTGTTGAACAGACGACTCCATTTTCCTGTATGTGTGTTTGTCTGAAGTCTGCTGTTGTTTCTTCTAACCTTTAACTATCTTCAAGCTTCTGTTTGGTTTGTTCATTGTTACAGGATTTTAGGAATTTCTCTGACAACAATTTTTTGATGATTTAAATAAACAGCTTAGGTGAACAACTGACATTCACGTGGGACCATGTTATTTCAAATTTCAAAAGTAAAGTCAAAAAGTTGGTAGACCAGCGAGAAACTCCGGATCAACGTTCATTTCCTTTCCCTCTTATATCCATTTCAAAACTCACACAAACAAACAGTGTGAGTTTTTAGAGAAAGAGAAAGAAGATCTTCATTTTTAGGATTTGAAGGAGAGATTGAGGTCGAGAGAGAAAATTGGGGATTTTGATGGAGAAATATGAGAAGCTTGAGAAAGTAGGAGAAGGAACATATGGGAAAGTATACAAAGCAAAAGATAAAATCACAGGACAACTTGTTGCACTGAAGAAAACACGTTTAGAAATGGATGAAGAAGGTGTACCACCAACTGCTCTTCGTGAGGTTTCTTTGTTGCAAATGTTATCAAAAACAATCTATATTGTTCGATTGTTATGTGTTGAACATGTTGATAATAAGAATGGGAAGCCTCTTCTTTATTTGGTTTTTGAATATCTAGATACTGATCTCAAGAAATTTGTTGATACTTATCGAAGAGGTACTAATCCTAGACCTCTACCTCCTTCTGTTATTCAGGTAAAACCCTAATTTTATTCTATTTTGCTTCATTTTAGGGGAATTTTGATTTTTATTTTGAGAATTTGAGTTTAGAATTGGGTTTGGTTAGCCCTAATTTTGTTTTGATCATGACGAATTAAAGTTGAATTTTGGGGATTTTTTGTACAGAGTTTCATGTTTCAGTTGTGTAAAGGAGTTGCACATTGTCATAGTCATGGCGTGCTTCACAGGGATTTAAAACCCCAAAATCTTTTGGTGGATAAAGAAAAAGGTATCCTTAAGATTGCAGATCTTGGGCTTGGAAGGGCATTTACTGTACCCCTTAAGAGTTACACACATGAGGTATGATTAATGAAATTGAACCAAAATTTTAATGAGTTAAAGTAAATATTAGTAAGTCTCAATAGTTTAATTAATCTAATTTCTTGATTTGCAGATTGTTACTCTTTGGTACAGAGCACCAGAGGTACTATTAGGATCAACCCATTACTCAACTGGAGTGGATATGTGGTCTGTTGGATGTATATTTGGTCTGTCTCCAAACCTTTTTTCCCCACTTTTGTACTTTAAACTGTTTGTCTATTTACCTCTTTGGTTTGAATTTTTTGTATGTACAGCATCACCTGCTAAGTCATAAATCAGGCCTGAAATTATGGGAACATATTCTGTTTGCAAATACTTTTCCTATACTTTCTCATATATTCAAGGTGTCAAGGACATATTGCTTGTAAAGCTTGAGTTGATCAGAATTGCATCATAATGTCGAAAATAATACCATGGTTGAAACTAGATGTATTGCAGGCCCTTTAGTTGACAATAAGAATATGGAGTGCTCAAATTACTCCTCCTTCTGCTTATCCTAGCTTACTTTAATGTTTCACTGCAAAAAAAAAAAATAACTTTCGATCCCTATGCAGCTGAAATGGCAAGACGACAAGCTCTATTTCCTGGTGACTCAGAGCTGCAGCAACTCCTTCATATTTTCAGGTATTATTTGTATTACGCTGTTACTTCTTTTATAGTGGCACATTGTACTTAACCTTGCCCAGCAGTTTTAAGTTATGCTCCACGTTGCATGATTGTGTATTAGGGACTATCAATGTGCATAATCTTAGTAATTTTGTAGGTTAGCTGTCATGCGTCCTGCTGTATGGAACATTGGTGATGACTTTTACTGTTACCTATTAGTATAGTGGCACACATCTACAAAAAAACTCTTTCTTTTTATCGCCATGTTATAACAACATTGTTTTCTTATGCTGTCTCTGATAGGCTGTTGGGAACTCCATCTGAGGAGCAGTGGCCAGGAGTTAGTGCATTGAGGGATTGGCATGAGTATCCACAGTGGAAACCTCAGAACTTAGCGCGCGCTGTGCCATCATTGGAAGCTGGTGGTGTTGATCTCCTAACGGTATAAACGCAACACATTACTTTTGCATGTACTGAATCTATTGCTATTCACTTTACTATGTCCACCCAGACTATATGGCATAAAATTACATATTAGGTTATGGCAAAAGTATTTCAAACTAGATTCAGTCCAAATACAGTAAAGGTTATTAGGTCCTATTTTGAAAGTTTGACAATAGAACCAATCAGAACTTATATGTGGAGATCAACAAAGGTGCTTTTTGGCTCCTCACTCCATAGGTGCTTTTTGGTCCGATATCAGTCCAAATAACATTTACTCTTATTAGTAAATCTGTGCTCAACAAATATCAGCATTCTTTTCTTAACTTTCTGTTTTGTGCATTTGTTTTTGTGAATAAGCAGAAGATGCTCCAGTATGATCCTGCAAATAGAATCTCGGCCAAGGAAGCACTTGAACACCCTTATTTCGACAGCCTCGACAAGTCTCAGTTCTAGAACTTCTCTATCTGGGTCTGTTTCTATTTGCTTTACCGTTGGTAACAACTTGGGTTGCCACTAGGCTGTTTTTCTCATCGTCTTGGTGATCTGAATTTCGTAGACTGTGTAATCCAGTTTTCTTTAACTGTCTTAGGGTTTGTTGTTGTCTTCCCGTGCTATTCTTCACCTTCTAAAAAGTTTCAGTCTTATCACTCAAAGTGAAACTATGGTATTCTCTGTGGTGACATTTTTCCAGTTTCTAAAAACTATAATAGTATTTTACACTACGTGAATATGAATTGTTAGGATCGATGTTATAAAGAAAACAAAACAAAAATAAAAAAACACAAAATTTATTTGGTTCATCCAAATTAGACTACGTCCAAGGAGCGGCTGTGATTATTACTAATCACAAAAAATGTTCCAGAGGAATACAACGATGATAATATGATAATGACACAAACCCTAGATAGGGTAACTTGATATATTTAGAGACTACTCAAAAAATTTGGTCCATCCCTCCGTTCTATAAATAAACCTTTTAAAAAGTTTCATTACCGCCAGTCAAATTGGATCAAGTATGAAACCGGGTCGTACATTATCAGCCTCCACACAAACATAACACGAATTATTTGGAAATTGGAATGAAGGTTATTCTCATATTGTTATCATGTTTACTAAATATTTAAAATAAGTCTGAGCCTTGGAAAACAATTTTGTTGTTGTTTGTGTAAGGGCCTCGAAAAATGAGAGCTTTTAGGAATTGATTTCTGAAGAGTCTTCTCCCGTACACATTAACCTTCTAGGTTCCCACTTCCCATCACCTTGGATAACTACGATAATTTACAATCAACACAAAGATTAAAGGTAGTGTTAAAGTGGCCACAGTGTCATGTCAGCTTTGGTTTGGTTAGGCAATACACCAACAAGGAGGAGTCGTTTCAAAAAAATCCACTTTTCTCTCGATCCACTTTTGGTTACACATTTATCGTTTCTATTTGTAGAACGGATACTCCTTTAAATTTCCTTGTTGGATCTATACCATGTTTATCACATATCACTTCCCAAAAATTTTCTCCGATTTGATTCCCACATTCTCTCATTGTACCATGTAGGGTTATGGCTTTGATTTCTGATGTAGAAATTCCAAATTCTAGCAATTCCGACCGATAGCTTCCCATGCTTCTAGCTCTCACAGTCTGTTAGAATGAGCTCATTTGATTTTATTTGGTACTGTGGTACATCTTGCATCCAGAATAAGGGAGTCTCAAGTGGGAGTTTGTAGATAATAATGTCCCAAAATCACATTTTATTAGAAGTTTGAAGGACTACTAGAACTCTGTACTGGCCTTGATGATTTGATAAACAAGTTCGGCATGGTAGTATGCTGTATTGGATTCAAGGATCAAGAAACTTACGGTAGTTGGGTTTTTAACTCCGAAATGTTCGTAGTTGGGCTTGTTCTTAACCGTTGTTTTTTTTTATTGTCACCTTTTGGTCTTTTGCTTTTGCATTGGAGTAACATTTCTTACCGGATGTTGAATGAAGCGATGATAGTCTTGTGCATTTCCATCATCCTTGGATGAAAGATGAATTATTAGTATAATCATGGGGATGCGGGTGATGTCTACAAGCTTGTTCTTCAACCTTCTGAACAGTGCTATCTTGTCGCTTGACCGATTTGATGGATCAACCTTGGAATAATGACTCCTTCTACGTGGATAGTCCTCCTCTGGCGATCTATTATGTGATGTGGAACTCCTGGACCTATATCTGTAATCTTGCTCCGGTGATCTACTCTTTGATAAAGAACCTCATCAACCTACATTGCATAATAGATCGCCAGAGGAGTAGTCGTTATTCCAAGGTTGATCCACCAAATCGTTCAAGTGACAAGATGAGACTGTTTAGAAGGTTCAAAAACAAGCTTGGAGATTTGTTCAACCACCCACATCCATATGATATGATGATACTCACAGTTCATCGTTCAAGAGGATGAAAATGCACAAGACCATCATCGCTCAACTCTATTCAACATCACGTAAGAAACGTTATATTTTACTGCAAAAGCAAAGATCATGTAGGGGTATTAAATCCTTGACAACACGTGTTCAAGTAATATGGAA
>JAJJMC010003761.1:498227-520213 GCA_023531435.1 Papaver californicum | reverse complement strand
GGTTATTGATATTGAGGATGCATGAATGTTGAGTATGATTTGATTGATAACATGTTGGAAGATGGAAGATGAACTCTCTAACCAATGTTCTTTATCTCTGATATTTGTTTTAACCAATTTGCTTTAGTATAATTTAGTTATAATCACAACCAACCCCCCCCATGTTTACATAAGTAATCGAAAGTAATTAACAATCACCTGCCTCTCTGTGGGAACGAATTTGTTCTTATTGCTATATTCTAATCTATATTAGTGAACTAAGAACCTTAATTATTTTGGTTGATTGACAACCGACCAGTATGGTTTCCCATGCTCGCATGCTACTGCAGTTATTGCTTCATTTGGGGGAAAGTTCCTTGATTATATCGACGAATACATCAAAGTTAGTTGTTATCGCCAGCTATATTCAATCGTTATTAGACATGTTCCTCATCACGACATGTAAGTTTTTAAGCAGTACATATTGATATTTTTTATGGTAGTATTTTAAGCAGTACATATAAACCATAAACTAGAACTAGGATAGTACATATTGATATTTAGTGTAACATACATCAACAAAAACTGCACAAGTATAGTAGATTTTTCTTATTTATGTTTTTCAATATACCACGGGCCTGATGAGTATACCGCAGAAGATATTATTCTGCCATCAATAGTAGTTAGGGCTCCTCCAGGAAGAAGAAAAAAGAACCGCATCAAGAGTGCATGGGAAAGGAGCAAAAATCCTGGTACATGTTCAAATTGTAAATTGAAAGCTCATCACAACAAGGCTACATACAATGTTATCCGTCCGTACCAATATACGGATGAGAATTAATTTCATTATAGTTTTTTTAGTACATTTAGGATTTAAATTCTTTTAGAAGATACTTGTCGCATTTTTTTAGGTTTCTTTTTTCAGAACTTATTTGTGTGCCAACTGAATTATGTTCTTAATGACAGAACGAGAATTTGATGATATAAATCTTATATTTTGCTCCATCTTTAAAGATGTATGAATATGTGGTTGAATGTCATTCACTATATATGGGGGTCGGGGGGCATCGCCCCTCGTTATTAGTGATTTTTATTTCCAATACATTTTTCTTTTATTTAGTAATCTTGTAGTTGTTATAAAAACACAAAAAAATACAATAAACAAAGTAATTTTTTTCAATTCATATCAATATGTACTTCATAGTACATGTTAATATGTACTTTTTAGAATATGAATCTATTGGTTCAGAGTTTCATAACAAAGTACATATTAATATGTACTTCCTAGCACATATCAATATGTTATGCCTTTCTATATAACTCTAAAAATAAATAGAAACCTAACAATGCTAATAAAGATCATCACATATATATATATATATATATATATATATATATATATATATATATATATATATATAAACATAATAAGATCCTGATACAAGTATATAAATCCTTATCAGTTCAACAACTAAAAACCAAGTTCAATAAGTAAAAAGAAAGTTACTGCAGTAGATATTCATATCTACTCTGCGGGTAAACATTTATTTTCATTGGAGGGGTCCCAACTGATTTCAGGCGAAGTGGCTGTCAACAACCTTCATGCTAACTTGATTTTTTTCTTCTGAATCTTCTTCATCAATTGTTCGTCATCTCCCAAACTTTTTCCATCGCGATCAATCTTTGATCTCCTCTTGATAAAATGCATTAATATAAAAGGCAGTCTCTCCACATTCCTTATTGTGGACACCCGTAGTCAGTCAACCTTAAGTTGCTCACCTTCTCTTTCTGATTCTCAGCCAAGAACTGATTGATTGGATTGTACAAGAATTTAGATTTTTTTTGGAATTCTCATAACAATGATCCCTGAACGCCACAGACGAGTTGTAATGGATGAATTTCTAGGTTTCAAACTCAAACTCGAGCAGTGTCCAATGCTTGTTGCCATGGCACATGGGTACAAGGATCTTCTCGATGTCGTTGCTCATTGTCAAGATCGGCATAATAATACCAGTCACTTCTGCTCCCTGTAAAGTCTCTAGTTTGTCGACATGATACTGAAAAATAGAAACGTTTAATAGGTTGTTTCACAAAGTATATATCAATATGTACTATTTTTCATATCCAATGTTCAAAAGTATAAAAGAAGAAAACAACACATACGCAAGCATATGGATCCAGGTGCAACACCTTTAAGTATTTTCTTTCTGCCTCGGGATTTGTTTGGTCCTCTTTAGACGCCACTTGAACTTTATATTGAGCGTAGTTGAGAAGATCTTACTCTAATGCTCTGTTGAAGATCAAATCTTCCATTGTAGCCCCGCTGACGCAGATACAACCTCCATCCACTATTGTCCAAGCAACCGAGATGCACATTTATAACAAAAACACATATTGAAGTAAGTTTTTTTGATGTGTACTGCAAAACTTACTTGATTTAAAAGTAAAATGAAAGGTAGAAAGTACTTATATTATCTTTCCTTTCTCAAAGTATGGAAGTAGAATCGTTATTTGTTCATCTGTCATCTGCTCATATAGTGGTGACTTCTCAAGATCCATGAATTTCATACGAGGTTTCTGAGCTTTACGAGCTTTTATTGTTCTTTCATGTCTTTATTATCTTTTCTTGTTTGTCAGTTTTCGACTTCTTCTTTTCAGAAAACTTACTTCCACTATCAAATAATGAATTTGTCTTCTTTGCTGGATTCGCACGAGTTACTCGCCTGCTAACTTGTTCTCCAGTTGGTACTGAATTCTTTGCAATAATCTTTGGTTTTGCTTTCGCTTTGGTAGCAGTCATCTTGGCAAGTTTGGTTGCTAGTGGCACATCGCTTGACGTTTGGGCGATTGTAAATTCATATTCATGCATTTTTGAATCCAGGTTTTAGTACTATATTTGAATCATATTTTTTCAAAAAAATATAAGAAAGGTAAATTACCACAAGTAGAAGATATACCTCTGGGTCATTTTCCTGCTCAAGTGTGACTTGATTTGCATTCTTCTCAGGTGTAAGTTGGTTCAGCTCAGCTGTTACTTGTCGAACTTCTACACGTTGTAAATCATTTCAAAATAATTTATCAAAATACTTGCGAATGTCAATCCCAAACAGAGTATGTCTTGAAACACTACCACTATCTTAGCTGAGAGATGCATATTCTCCATCATAAACTTCCTTGCTGGAAATGGCTAAGTCCAAAAATTCTTCAAATGTGAACTTTTCAATGTCTTCCATCTTCGCCATCTCAGTAAACAAAGGTACTTTCATGTCCACGAAGCTGTCGACCAAGGTTTCAACGTCTTGGTCATCAGGGTTCTGCGACATCCCTTTAATAGTCTCAATATTCTGGTCTATAGCTTCAATCACCTTTTCGTTGCTTCTTGTTGAATTCCAGGTAAATCATCCTGCAACCATAGAGTTTTTTTCATGATAGTTAAATACATATTGATATGTACAGTTACATGAAAATAATACAACACATTTGTAATCAAGTACATATTGATATTTACAGTTATATTGATAAACACATTTGTAATAAAGAGTGAAACTAGCCAGCATTATTTACATGTGTGTTACTTTTCTCTTGCATCTCTTTGACCTCTTTATCCAAGTCAGATTTAGCCCATGTTTTAATAACAGAAACATCAACACCATAAAATTTGTGCACTGAAGGTGGTGTTGACAATGAAATATTATATGGAACCCTTTTGACGGTGGTGTCACTCAAAACATTTTGTTCATCTTCTGTTGGAGTAGTCGTAGGTGGCACTTCTTCTGTAGGAATCTGAACAACTTCTATTTTGTTTTGCAAAAGAGGATCTGTTGGAGTAGTAGGAGATGGGAATCCTCTTGTTGGGTCAGTACCCAAATAAGTGGGACTAGGGATACACAGGAACCGAAGGACCGAACTGGAACCGACAGAACCGAACCGGAACCGGACCGAACCGAGAGTATAGGGTACAGGGTACAGGTACACGGCTAGAGAACCGACCATAGGGAGGTACAGGTACTCGGTTCTACCTAGGAACCGACCAGAACCGAACCGAGTGTACATGCAAGATTTGTTTTTACTTGGAGGGATCAACATCGTTGTCAATAGAAAGAACAGAGAACAATATGTACATCTTCTCATTCAGCATATCTTCGTCAAATCAATCTCGGCAAAAGTTGCCTATTTTAAACGAGGTTTTGGTGATATTCTTTGCGAAGGAAGGCTGGAAAAAAACTTCTTCCAGGGTACAGAGCTGAAAGGTCTTGATTGTCTGTTGCGTGGAAGTGATAAACCTATTTGTTTAAAAGATTGGAAAGCGCACACGAAGTACGAAGACTACAGAGAAGACAAATGAGCAAATTTTCTGGTTTTGGAAGGTTGTCGAGGGTATGTCTGTGGAGCAGCAGAGGGAGTTTCTTTTCTTTTGTACCTCAGTGAAACACCTTTATGTAGATGGGTTTTCTGCTTTGGCATATCCTTTAACTATCTATAAGACATCCAGCTCCCATGATCACCTATCGTCATCCCACACAGTTTCAACCGTTTGTCACTCCCACATTACCCATCACTAACCATCACACAACAACGTCTCTCTTTTATCTGCCAAAAACATGTAGGATGTAGTTTAATTAGATTTAAGAAAGGGAATTCTGAGATGGGTCAGAAGCTAATGAGAGCTCGTGTTGTTAAAAAAAAAAAAAAAAGGTACAGGACCGAAACCGACCGGAACCGAACCGAGAAGACGGGTACGGTTCCAGAACCGAACCGAGAGTATAGGGTACAGGTACACGGGTGGAGAACCGACCATAGGGAGGTACTGGTACACGGTTCTGCCAATAACCGAGCCGAACCGACCTTTGTGCACCCCTAAGTGGGACTCCCATCAATTGAGTCTCGAAACTCTTCTTCATTTTCAGGCTGCAAGGGAGAAGCTTTTATGTATATGTCATTCAACATTTGCAGAAGTTTTGATGCATCAAGCGGTCCATTTTCATGCTGCATGCTGTTCTCTTCACCCCATTTTTCAAAGATTGTATTTGTCAAATCTTCATATCTTTTTTTCCAATCATCTTCCTCCACTTCCATCCCTGCAGTTTCTTTTTTATCTTCTACCTTTTCAGTTTCACACTCCTCTTCTGCAAGTTTTCTTGTGATTTATTCAGAATTTTCTTTTCTTGATGGTGTACGAAACCTTGAAATTTTCATGGAACTGCACCAAAAAAACAAAATATGTACTCAGAAATATGTACTATAAAAACTAGGTTTTTCATGAGGTACATATCAATATATTGTAGGATAACAAACATCATGCATTCTGTAAATATCATTATATACTGTAGGATAACAAACATCATAAATGCAGTAAATAAGTACATATTTTTCTTACCTCATATTCAGTTGTATCAATGTCTTTTTGGAGTGCAGAACATAAGTTTGTCAGATTCCATTTGATAGCTCTTGGAACAAACTTTTTTTTTCCGGAATCGTCTTTATTTCCTCCGGTTCCGTCAAATAGGTATGCTCTGCATACCAAATCTGTTTTGGAAAAAAAAATCACCAAAAAAAAGTTAAAACTAAATCATGATTTCCATTGAGTAAACTACTAAAAAGATTTTTAGTATGTATTCTTACCAATAAATAGTTCATACATCCGGTAGTATTCTCAACTGCAATTACATTGTCATTCAATGACTTTTCTAGGTAAGAATGTATCAAATCTGGCCATGACACATTCTTTGCAGCCTCGAGATCCTCCACAAGACCAATGTACTTTTCAGTCAACGCATTTGCATCTTTTGTTGTGAAAAACAACGTGATACACATGAATAGGCATATAAGCCTTACAATGTCTTCAGCATCTCTCACTTCTTCACTTTTTTCCTTACTCCCTTTTTTAAATTCTTCTTGTTCATTTTCTTCATTTTCTGTATTCTCTTGATCACTCTCACTTTCTTCAGGTTCTTCGTCGCTTTGCTTTTCTTCAGATTCTTTAACTTTTTCATTTGTTTTCTTCTTAGTTGCTTGTTTTTTTCTTAAAAGTTTCAAGATTTCTTCTTATATCCTCACTCTATTTACCTTTTTTAGTCTTTTCTACATCACCAAATAACCTTTGGAAGAATCCATTGTTTCGATATCCACGCCTTGATGTCAGCATCATATCTTCATGTTGTCTTTTCCCTGCTCTTGGCATTCCAAAGATAACACCTATTTCTTCAGGAGTGGATGTCAGAATATGTGAAACTCCATGCTTTTTGAACTCAAATGTGAGCTCATTCGCAACTTTACTTCTCTTATAATATTGTATTAGATTGGTCACTGCAGTTTCATTCTTCATCCAGTGATCTACACCAAGATTTGTGTACCAGAACATCAAAAAAAGGTTCACATATGATTGCTCACCAATGATCCTCAACTGAGTTTCACTCAACTCAAACTTTGCATCCCAGATTGCTCTAACTAGTGAGAAAATTACGATGAAAAGATTTTCCTAGCAGGTGCAGGTGTTTTTGTCTTCTTTGTGGTTTTATTGACATTACCTATATAATGAACATACTGTCAATAACCCTACAATATATCAATATGTACTATAATATAGAACAAAGTATATATTTTAATATGTTGATATTTATCTGCTATATCATGAACAAAGTATACATTGATATGTCCTGATCCAATTCAAGATTAGAACAAAGTACATATCAATATATACTTATCATGTATGCAAGATCTAGATGTTATAATATAGAACAGTATATATCGATATATATGTTTTATATCTATATCATGAATAAAGTATATATTGATTTATACTGATCCAATTCAAGATCTAGAACAAAGTATATACCAATATATATTTATCCTGTAATCAAGATCTAGATGTTATAACATGAAAATAAGTATACACTGATATGTACTGATCCAATTCAAGAATTAAAACTAAAAACCAAGTACATATCAATATATAAACTATGTTGCATGCTAGATTTATGTGCATAACATGAAAAAACTATATATTTATATATATATATATTGATATGTACCGATGTTGTATGCTAGATCTAACTCCTATAACATGAACAAAGTATGTTATATATTGATATTCACCGATGATTAGAATTAGTATCTTTTTTACCAGAAACAACCACACCCTTCTTTTTCCTCTTTGATGTTGATGGAGAATGAACAACAAGAGCTTTCGTAAGAAGAGCTTTCTTCTTCTTATTTGTAGATGGAGAATCAAAACAATAGTTTACTTCTTCTTCTTCGAGGTTGTTGGAGAATCAACAACCTCAGTGTTCTTCTTCTTTTTTGATTTTGGTGGTGGGGAATCTACAGGGGAAGCTTTCTTCTTCTTCTTCGATGGTGGAGATTGAGAAGTATCTTGTTCTTCAATTACTGTTTCTTTGATTCTTCTTTGATTCTTCTATTGGTTTTCCTTTTGGTACCCATTTTAGGTGGACTATAGGATAACTAGTAGCCAATATGGTTATTGATGTTATATTTCTCTCAGTGGTTGAAGACGGCGAGAACCCTCACAATGCTAAACCTTAGTGAGTGCAATAAAGTTGATGAGTAGCTTAGGTTCAGTTGCAGTAAGAATGCTCAAAGAAGTCTATGTTTCAAAGTGTGCTACTACATATTTTGATTTTGTTATTTGCGTTGGGTTTTTTGATTTTGTTTCAGGTGGTTTCCAAAAATCTTGCCCTAGATTTTCATCTTTAAACGAAATAAAGAAGTTGAAACTGAAAATTCGGTTATAAGAAACTGGAAAGCGGAGGAGGTGGAGTACATGGATAGTTCACACGTGAATAGTGATGGCCATAACAGTAATTTTAACTTTTTAAAATGATTTTGGACCTACGAATAATTGGGTTCTCCAGATGGACTATAGGATAACTAGTACCAGATTTTTTGGACCAACCAGCAAATTACCCCAAAATTATGTTATCCTACCCGCCTACCCGTCTAATTATATTATAATTTATCCTAACCGTTGATCCTTCCCTTGTCCATCATCCAAGCCGTTGATCTTTAATAAGAAAAACCTAAAAACTCTTTCCCTTTCGCTTCGCGGACACACACGGTTCACTTTTCTACTGTTCTACACTTCTATTCAGAAGAGAGAAAAAAACCCAGAGAACTGAGAGGCAGAAAAGAGAGAAATGGAGTCAAAGAATGATAAGAAGATGAAGAAGAGAATGTTCACGAGTACCTTGTTTTGAAGAACACGAGTTTGAAGATGATCACAGAGAAGAACACAGTTGAACCCTAGCACGAGTTTGAAGAACACACATGCACACAGTTGAAGACGAAGGTGTTTTTGGTGCAGATTAGGTAAGTAAATCGAACCCATTTTTTTATTTCAGTTAAATCACATGATTGATTGTATATATTCTAAAATCTCTGAAAAATTGGATTTGATTTTGAAAATTAGGCTTCATTCAAAATTTGGGGGTTTTCTAAAATTAGGTTATTTAAGTTGTTCCTTGTCTAATTTAAGGTTTATAATCGATAGAAGATAGGCTATTTAAGCTGTTTCGATGGTTAGAAATTTAGGGTTTTCTAAAATTAGATCTTACTGAAAAGTGTATCCCAAATATTACTTTTCAACTTCAATTTTGGTACCAAGTTCTCTCAAACTTCTATATGATTGGTACAGGATATGATAAATGATTAGTAGGTTGTTGCATATTAATATTGCTCGACAAATGACAATTAGGTTGATTAGCAAGTATTAATAATAAATTTTGCTGAGCCGAATTCAACTAGCAACTACTAAGTATAATTACAGCTCGTAGCGGGTTATCTTGTCGTTTGTTTGTTCAGGACTAAATGCAGTGTTCTTGTTAGCTAAATAGAGAACATTGAGGATACTAGACTAAATTGTGATAAATAAGAACAATATGAATTTCTCTTGTAAATGCTATATTCTTAGTTGGTTGGCAGTGTACTTGTTTTTATTGACAGATTGCGCGTAGCTCATTAGTATCCGAGTCACTTATCTCTTCACTTGTAAAAAGTGAAGAAAAGCGTAGAGTGACTCGAGTTTGAGTCCACATTAAGGAAGATGGAATAGAGAATAGAACAATTGAATAAGGATTACGATATATTCTTGGTTAATATGAATCTTTTGAAGTGGACTAATTATCAGATGGATGTGATTTTAAATAGTAATATGCTAGCTTGAAGCTTGACTAAGGAATGATGCTTTAGAAGTATGCACCTTTTTTTTTCATGATAAGAAACTATGCATTATGCACTTTTTACTTTTGGTTTTCCAGATTGTCGATCCATTCCTACTTCAAATGTTCGTAGTGGTAACAAACAGAACTTGTTTGTACATGATACTTGTTTGTCATGTGAAGCGTATTTTGCACTTTATATGATGATTTTAGAAGGAGGTTCCACTAATTAGGCCTGACTTTATCTTGAACAACATCGATCAGGTGGCTAGTCACTCTTTTGTTGCTTCCGTTTCTCTCTGACTCAAGTAATTTGTTTCTGTTTGTGTGTTTCTCTGCATATAATATGGGTTCACCTGTTTCTCCATTAACTAGTCATTGGCTGGCTCATGTTGTTTACATGTTAAAACATTGTATGTATCTTGTCTGATAATTTTTAATGAGATGATGACAGTTAGTTTCATGCTATTATGTTGTTTGACGAACTCTGTTGAATTTTGTTGTTTATGTTCAAACATGTTAGATCAATTAAGCCATCCAAATGTGTAATGGGGATAATAGTAGATTGCTGGGATCTATGTCTTTAACATTGTTGGAAGTTGGAACGCTTATGGCTAGTGAACTTGGACTTCATCCAGTCCTTCATACTGATAAAGACAAAGTCTCTCTGATCTAGCATAGTGTATTGTATGGTAGAAACCATAGCAAATCTCTAATTATAGGATAAAGATCTTCATTGGCAGTTCGAGAAAACACACAAGAGAGGTGAGCCATTTGTATTAATCGTCTGATCTAGCATAGTGTATTGATTGGTAGAAATTATAGCAAATGGTCAATCTCAAATTATATGATAAAGTTCTTTATTGGTAGTTTGAGAAAACACACAAGAGAGGTGTGCCATTTGCATTTTAGTGAGCAAGCACCACTTTTGCTGGTACTATGTTATGTGTACACACATCCATATGCAGTTATTGATTTAGGGAGATTTTGGATGCCACACCTTTAAGCTGGTGTGTCCAAACACACAAGTAGGAATGAAAAAATGCAGTAGAGTTTGAATAAGAATATACTGCATTTTTACCATGTTTCCCTCTATACCATTGACATTGCATGGTGTCTTTATGTAAATACACAAGTAGACAGTCATTCATATTTCATTATTCTAATTGCTAATTTTTCTTGTTGCAGAGTTGTTTGGTGATCTTAGTGCCTATTCCATCATTGTAGACGACGATTGAAGAAGGTTACATCAAGGACTAGTTGTTTCTTGATTTTAGTGCTCATTTTGGTATAGCAGGATGAGCTTGTGCTAGGAAATTGTTTACTGCCTTTTGAATAATATAGCAAAATGGAAAAAATAACTGTTTGATACTGCCATTTTTGATTGATTTTGAGTTAGTTCTCCACATATTTGACAAAAAAGTTTCCAGAATATTTTGTAATCTTTTTAATTTTTATTTGGAAGAAATAAAACGGTTATACCCGCCACCCTGACCCGCCATTTGATTGGTCAGATTGAATCTTACAAGGGGTAGTCAAATGAGATTTATATAGACTTTCGTAGACTTTTATTTTTAGTGACTTCCGGAGACTCTCTGGAAGTATAGAGATTTCCAGTGATTTTAAAAGAGAATCGTGGAGAGTCTCTGGGACTTGTAGATACAAATCTAATGGATTTCTAGAGAGTCTCTGTGATTTGTAGAGATAAAAAGATATAAAATATCTAATCATAAATTCAAAACATGTACCAACTTTTTTGTTATGCACGTTATACAATTAACACAAGTATCATGAATACCTAGTAAAATTTGTGTCATTTGTCAAAAAATTAAAAGTTTATTGTTGTCATGTGCCTAAGTTTTCATTCTCTTTATTCCACTCATCCCACATTTTATTTACTATGCTATCTCGCCACTGATTAACATCTTATCGATGTTGTCTCTGAGTTTGATTTTGGAAAAATTTGTCTTCAAGATCTATTTGTTCAGTGGAAGAATCTGGTTCCTCTTCACTTTCATCAACTGGATACCATCTGGTTAGAAGCTAATGTAATTTCATTATATGAGTCACCTATTGTTTCTTTTTCTGTTGAATTATGTACAAATTTGATTCCACTTGCAAGCATGTGCGTTTCACATGTCAACCGGCTACTAATGATCAAGTTATCTTTTAGTACATGTAATATATAAATTTTGCATTTTCTATAAACAACTTGGTGGGAAAACAGGACCCGGAGCAACTCCAAGCACATTCTTACCGAAGGATTCTGCTGATTCCTGCAACTATGTTTGCTGTTGTTGATAAGTGAGTTTAATGTCTTCAAATTTGATTTCTTGCATGGATAACTTTCACTGCAGAAAAATTTCGTGGCAATTTGTGTTGCCCAAGTCCCCTGGATGTCGGTGAATGTTACTTGACTGATTTGTATACAAGAATGCTGTTAGATAAAGAAAATTTAGACTGTTAAAACAGCTTCAGAATGTAATAGTGATTAAAATACTGTGTTTTGATCTTTTTTACCTGGTTAGGACATCCTTCTTTATGCGGACAATAGTTTTGATCAATAAATATCGAATTATGAACGTTATTCATCGTAATTTTGTTTAAATACTACTCTTTTAGAGAACCCTTTACGAGGCCTTCCCCAAGATTTGATTCTCAATCTATTTTGAGTCTGGGAGAATACGACACTGTTTACAGTCACATTTTGTACGCCTTCTTCTTCTAGATCATGAGCCAAACTCCCAATGCTGTGACAACTGACACAATAGGTTAAATAAAACACTCCTAATGTTTTCAAAGTAAATGTATCAATTTTCAATTAGAGCAAAAGAATGGATGATTGAGTCCTTACCTTATACCATGCCCAGGACCACATGCGACACGCTGAATCCATAAGTTTTGAATGCCAGACTGCCAGTGCCAATAGATATGCAATCATGTCCAGTCTTGTAATTGGTATTGAATTCTTTACTTAGTAAGCATCAATCTTTATAACATCTATAACTGCACTGGACTAGATCAAATCAAGAGAGAGGGATCCATACCAAATCACCATCAGGTGAATCCCCAGGCACTAAAACATTGATTTCGCTCGACTTAGCTGTTGTTATAGAAGTCTCTAAAGAGTCTTTGCTTAAATATAGTTGGCAACCTGAAGTATTGTCCACCGAAACTGTTGATGCGGAATCCTGAAAGTAACCACCAAAAACAAGTGTCAGAAGAGAATCATGGCTGGGAATGAACCTAAATTAGTTGATTGCCTATTCGGCTAAGGTCACTCTAGACCAGTTTAAGGAAGTTCTGCATAACCTAGCTGAATTGAAATGGTAACGAGTCCGAATGATTACAAGCAAAAACATACCTGACACTGCACCTCTACGCCTGTGCAATTCACAATCTCAAAAGCCGCTACTACATCCTGTATTCGAGAGAGATGCATAATTGAAATGGTAAGTGGGTATATATCTCCCTCAAACTTATAAATGTAAAGCAGGCTTTCTGGAATCTACTAACTGTAAATACTGTTCCCATCTTCGAGCATTTATCAAGTGTTATATTGTTCACTTTTCCTGTACGTTGTTGAAAATCCTCCAGTTTTATACAAGCTTTTGAGCTGCTTTCTAACCCATAATCTAACGAGATTGAAAATTTCAAACACTGCCTGAGATTGTATTAAAATGGGTATGGAAAAAACGAGCCTCCAAAAAGGTAAGCAAAAACTCTTGAAAATGATTAGAGGAGACTGACAGTCAAATGGTATGAAGAAAAATTAGGGCTGCACAGGAACCGATCCGAAAAACCGCACCCGCCCGAAACCGACAAAACCACGGGTTTTAAAACCGAACCGGACCGCTACGGGTTGGTATACAGTTTTGAAAATTCAAAACCCGGTCATCACGGGTCGGTTTACGGGTTTAGTGTAGCACCCGCCCGAACCCGCCCGTTTAACCCGTTTATTTTGAACCGTTGATTGAGATTTAATCCTAACCATCCATCTATCATAAAATGTTAAAAGCTTAACCTAATCCTAGTTCAGTCGACAGTCTTCTTCTCCGCCTTCAAGCCCTTCACGGCTTCACTTCCGTCTTCACTCTTCAGAGAATCAGAGCCAGAGGCGATCAAAAGGAGTTGCTAAGATTTCTTCCGTCGACAGTCTTCCTTTTCTCTTCAAGGTAATGTAACTGTAACTGTAAAATTAGTAAGTTATCAGTAAGAAATACTGAACACTTTGTTTCTGATCTTACTACAGTTCTTTTTAATCCCATATCTTATAAACCACTGAAACATCATGTAAGTTGCTGAATTTAAGGTTTTGGGGTTTTCTTATTTTTTTTGTTTAATTATGTTGGAGTGGAAATTTTTGGGGTTTATGTTCATATTTGTTATGGTATCTTATCACTAGATGAGGAAATAAGGAATACTGAGAGTTATTGATGTCCTGTGTCAGACATTGATGTCCTGTAACACCACTTTGTGCCTGCATTTCTAGGGCATGTCTGTGTTAAATGTAATCAGTTGTGTTAGGTGTATATAGTAGGTTTGTGTCTATCAGTCTACGTATCCTTTTCAGAGAATTACATTGTTCTTGCATCTTTATGTGCATCATATTTCTTAGTTTTATCTTTCCAAAAATGAAACTTGCACAATCTATTTTGGGTTGTTAATGTACTTTTTCTAGATAAGCTAATCGTTTTCGGATACTCTTGTTTTGTTGCTGATCTTGCATTAATATCTTTGTAAATTGCACTTTATAACTTTTAAATGAAACTGCCACGTTCTAAAACTCAAATAGTTTGATTTTCATATTGAGATTACATTGAAGGGGACCTCATTTTAGTAAAATGGGTATATGGTTCAGGTTCTTCCCATGTTGTCATGGTTCACAGTAACTCATTTACTGTATTTTGGGTTGTTAATGTAGATTGTGCAAGTTTCATTTTTGGATTGTTATTGTTTCCAAGTAATTCATGTTATGCATAAACTCTTGTGCAACTGTTCTTACACTGGCAATTCCCACTGAAGGATGCAAATCAGTGTCCACTGATGTTAATGTTATGGACCTACGTCGGGGCATCAATATGGCAGTCAATGCTGCTATCGCTGACTTGAAAAGCAAAGCATTGATGATCAGCACACCAGAAGAAATTACGCAGGTATTATGATTGGGTTAAGTTTCTAAAGAAACTGCACATCTTTCTTATAACCTATTTACCATTTAGTTTTTTGTCTTACCTCTTTTTTCAATTATTATCATTTTCATTCATAATTAAGTTGTCTCTAGCATTTGGCTAGTTTTTATTTTTTGTTCTAATCATACTCTTCAGTATCAGTAACTTGTGATATTCTACTTTGTATTTTTGGAATAAGTGGGAACCATTTCCACAAATGGTGAAGGGAGATTTGGGAGATGATAGCAAGAGCAATGGAGAAAGTTGGAAAGGAATGAGTGATCACCGTTGCTGTGTGTACCATTCTCAGCTTTTCGTTACATGGAATACATTTCGGGTGCACAACTAGAGTTTAGTCTGATTTATTACAATTTCGTTTGCAGGATGGTAATACTATAGATAATGAATTAGATATTGTGGAGGGAATGAAACTAGGGTGAGCATTTATCTCGCCTTATTTTATAACCTATGAGAAGACACAAAAATATGTGAGTATCAGTTAGGATTCTTGTAAATTTTTGATGTGTAATCGAAACTTCTTGAGCTTTCTCCTTTCTCTGTCAACCTAGTCAGTTCTTTCAAATGTAATTAGTCATTGTGAGCAAATTCCCATCCAAAAAGTGTTTGAAATCTGGTGATCAAATTGTTTTCCTGTGTATTTTGTCCTGACAGTTTTTTTCTGTCTGGCACGGGTTAACCCGCGAAATAAACCGAACCCGCCCGACCCGCCTCGGGTTGAAACCGACCCGACCCGCCTGTGGACGGGTTGTATACGGTTTTGAATATCAAAACCCGCCTCTAGACGGGTTGGTAGTTGGTTTTACCCCAAAACCGACCCGCCCACCCGTTGTGCAGCCCTAAGAAAAATTGTTCGGTAAAATTGATAAAAGCAAAGAAAGGCGGAGGAATGAAGAAGAAAGAAGACCTTTGGTACTAACCATCCGATAAGGTTGAGGAATGAGGACCTTTCGGTTACCCAAATTTTCAAGTCTGTCAAAAAAATATTACCTATGAGGGAGAAATTTCACTCATGTCTATTTTCATCCAAAAAGTCTTCCAAAATCCCAATAAGTAACAAATCCATGATTTTGAAGTCTTAATCCAATAACAAGAGTGTTTGAGTGACTCTTAACAAATCTTAATCCAATGACAAGAGAGTTTGGGAGAATTTAAAAGACTTGGAAAAAGTCTCTATCCAATAACAGGAGAGTTTGGGAGACTCTCTGGAAATCTCAATTGAATAACAGCAGATTTGAGAATTCTCTATAAGTCATTATAAATCCCAATTGACTACATCCATGTTACCCACTATAACGGTGGGTAGGGTGGCGGATAAAATTTTGTTACCCGCCATTTCGTGGGTAGGGTGACGAAATAGACCATATCTTACCCACCCTACCCGTTGTGCACCCTTAATTTTATTATTTTTTTTCCTTTTCCTTCTCGCAGAATCCGTAACTCTTATTTAAATAGCTTATGCTATATTTTGTAAAGAAAATCTTTTATGCTATCACATAGGGTACGATCCAAACCCTAATTTCTAAAAATAAATATATTTTTTCCAATACATTTAGTTGATTTATCTTTGAATCTTTATCTTTCTTCATCAATTTCTTTAATATCTTTTGATGGGCGTCTCAATTCTCTACTTCCTCTTCTCTTATTGATCTTTTGTCTCTATCTTTCAACAATATTAACAACTTTGTTACAATTAAGCTGGATCCTACAAATTATTTGATTTAGAGAAATTAGCTCATTAATATCTTCATGAATACTGATCTTCTCGGACTTGTTGATGGTTCTGTTATAGTTCCACCTAAATTTCTTCTAGATTTTGTCACTCCTAACATTAGCAACATCAAGTTTCAGAGACTCGGACGATTTTCTATGGGATGTATCACATCCACTCTATCTCTTTCTTTGCAAGTTGATGTTTCTAACTTTGAATCATCTTTGGAGATGTGGAATCATATCAAGAAGAATTTTATGGAAGAGTCTTTTTCAAGAAAATCTATGTTGAAGAGTCAGCTTCAAAATTTCGTAAAATCTCTGTCGATTGTTGATTAGCTGAACAAATTGAAGCAAATCTCAGATCAGCTTGGTGTTATTGGAGACAATTTTTGATTCTGATACGGTAATGTATACTTTAAATGGTTTGGTAATGATTTTGATCAATTTGTTATTATGGTACAAAATCGTAAATCTCCTTTCAAGTTTTTGAATTACGATCTCGATTGTTAAATCACGACCAGTGGATGCTTAGTCGAACTGGTAAATCATCTGATAAGTTTCTAAATCATAATTCTTCAACTGCCTTCTTTAAAAAGAAGAGTAATAACAAGAAACCTAAGCATACTAATGGTTATAGTGGGAAAGGGAATAAGAATTTGACATATTGTTTTGTTGGTTCAAATTTACTTAAAGCTCTAACTCCAATATTTCTGGCAATTTTGGAATGTCACAAAAAAGATATGCTACTTATGTTGATTATAGTTTTATGGAATGTCAAATATGCAAGAAGGTTGGATGATAAGTGTTTAATTTACATGTTTTTAGTATCGATTTCATACTTGTTTTAGTTAGATTTCTTGCATATTACTTTGTATTACTCTTGTTTTGTATTTTTGTTTGTTTCTTTAGGTGAATCATCCGTAAATCAATGGAAATGGTATTGAATAGAGCTAAAAAGAGAGAAGGGTTCCTTCCGGAGTAAAGATGAAAAGTTAGAGTTGAAGAGTACACTTTTGGAGTGAAAATCCAGAAGCATTTATGGTTAGGAAAGATTCAAAATCCAGCCGTAGAACAAGTCTAAGAAAAGGACTGGAATTCAGAAGAGGTTACGACTAGGAAAGACTCAGAAGCTAACCGTAAAAATGGGAAGACAATAAGAGTTCAATCAGATTTACAGCTGGGAAATCATCTCGACCCAAACTTAGAAGAAGTCGTATTATCAAGAGAAGTTTCAGGGTCATATTTACGTCTAGGATATACTTCTCAACTTATTCGTAGACAAGTTGAAGTGTTGAAACAAGAATTCCAGACTCACTAACGGTTGGGTCTAATCTATGAAACCTATCCGTACATTCTGATGAAGAGATATAAATATTTTTGAAGACACCATCTTGTAAGAGACGAATCCAACGCAAAAAGAATGAGTTCAATCGGACGTCGGATGAAGGAATTATGGCCAAAACAGTAGAGGAGAAATAGTGAAAACTCAGGCTCAGTTGCGGCCAGGAAATGCCTAGCACGACTCAGCCGTAAATGACCCTAAAAATCACCCGAAAACTCATATTTGGTTACGTCTAGGTCATGGGACAATTCCCAGCCGTAAATAAAGTAGTTTGTACGCCTTTGGACTTTTAAAATGTGAAAAAAACCCAGTCCCGGAAGGATTCTAAGCCCTAGATATCATGAGTACTATATAAGGAGACTCCCGAGACATTAATAAGACACCTTTTACACAACTTTGCAAGTCTTGGAGGAGATCAAAAACACAAGAAAAGAAAGCTAGGGTTTCAGAGCGGTTCCATTATCGTAACGATTTCTTATCTATTTTCTTATATGTATAACATGGATGTAGAATACTTCTACATCCATGAGTATCTAAAAACCTAATTAATTGAGGATGAATTCTAAGTTCTAAACATGAATTGAATTATTATATATATGAATCTATTTTGAATTTCTTCATATGATTATCGTTTGTTTTTACTAATATGAATGTTTATGCTTAATTGATAGATTGTTTAGGTGGTTAACTAAATTGATTTGTTAATTAATCTAAAGCTATTAAAAGTTGAGGTATCCGTAATTGTATCTTAATGTTTTATATAAGTAGAGAACGTGAGACCTTGCAGAGGGATTCTGTGGAGCAATCACGTGTAAAAACAACACTAGAAAGTGGACCGAGCGTACTGAGTTTAACTACTAGGATCAAACCTGAATTCACAAATCCTAAAAAATTTGATTGAATTACACCTTGAGAGCGTACTTCCGGGTGGTTCAGCCGGATAGAACCTGAAGACTAAGCATATATGTTGTCCAGTGATATAAGACTAAGCATATATGTTGTCCAGTGATATAAGCAATTTTGGGGATAACTAAGCGTACTTGTTATCCTACGTTTGGTGATAATATGTGATGAATAAAAAATAGATGAGTGTATTAATTCAATGATTGTTTAGTAACGAAGAAGGATTCCTCGATCATATTTTTTTCCATTGCTTGCATTTTAATCTTTTAATTTTTTTCTTATTTATTTAGTTTAAAATCTAAATAAACCCCCTTTGTGACTTTTGACAACTAAACACATCGCTCTTCGTGGGAACGAATCTTATTTACTACTATATTATTCATTATTAAAGTAGAAGATAAGTGAATTAGTTTGTGCATCTACGAAACGCATCATTGGTCATTCTGCTTCCAGGTGTTATTGCAGGTATACTCATCCAAATTATAATGAATCAACTCTTCAGACATCCTTTTCCGATCTTTGAATTCAAAATGCTTCTTCCACTGAATTTGTTGACATTCCATCGAATTCTTAATGGATATCTGATTCGGGTGCTACAAGCCATATGACCAACAAATCTGCCTTGATGTCTGATCCTTTTCCTTACATTGGTGATGAGAGGTAGGGACGAATACAAGGGGGGTATGTGGGTTCGTAAGCCCCCATAAGATTATGAAATTAACAAATACATGTATATTTTTTGTTATTTGTAGTTTTAAACAAATTTATTGACCCCACAAAATTCTTGAGAATAAAAAGATAATCATATATTTTGTAATTTTAAAACTAATTTTATTCCTCTATTATCTAACTATTAAAATCAACGTAAAATTAAGGATTTTTAGTAGATTTCATTTTTTTTTTTTTGGGGAAAAACAAAAAAAAATATATTTTATTTTCAAGCTACTTTTTTATAATAGTTTCTAGTTTCTAATTTATATGAACCATATGGAGTGTATTTTAATTTACTTTAAATTGATGGTGTTCTTCTCTCTTTGTCATTGTCACTGCCAAACTTATTCCCAACTTCCTCTTATCTCATACTATCAATTTATATATACAAAAATTTAAGGTATGATTTTTTTATGATATGAAATTTCCTTTGTGCATATAAATATTTGTTAGTACTATTATAAGTATTACTAAAACAAAAGTTTTAAAAAAAATCATGAAAAACTCGTTCATATTAGCGTATTTTTGTTTTAACTCCCTATTAGCGTATTTGTGTTCATATTTTAGCGTATTTTTATTTTAACTTTCCATTTCTAAAGAAACCCCAAATACGAAACAATTAACGATGGCTTCCCACTATGTTATCTCAGTTGTTAAATGAGTGCGTGTCACTAGCGACATTTCCAATCAGATGTGAAATTCTAAATTGGATTCAAACAAAAAACCATAATTTTGATGAAAATTGCCGTTACCCCGAGGAATTTTGTCTCGTGAAAACAACCTCTACCCAGATTGCAGATGAATCCCAACAATCATCACCTCTTCCTTAGTCGGGAACTCCACCACCTCCTTTTTAACCCTGAACTTCATCACCACGATCACTAAATCATTTTTGACATTACGATCGTCTTTTATTCTAATTTTTTCAGTAACCAATCTTGCTAACTCCATCAAATGGATAGCGTTCAATCCCTCACTTCCCAAGTCATATTTTACCTAACTCGAGCACAAAACATTTCAATTCAAAACATTTTTTTACACAACATATAAAACACCATCCATGCAAAATCCATCAAGTACAAATTACAGTATTATCAACAAACAAATTAATGAGATCATATCTATTGTTTAGAACTAAACCATGATCAGATTTTCCCATCTCAAAAGCAATCATAAGTACAGTTTGGGCTCGATTAGTTTTCAATGCAATTCATAAAAATGAGAAGAGCTGGGATGCTACAATTTAAAAACCTCCATCGATTGAAGTATTGAAAAACACTTTTTTGGTTAATTTGATGTAATTTAATGGTTGAAATTATTAGGTAGTTTAACTAATGAAAAAAATCTAGGTTTTCTTAATTCACTGAGAGTGAGAGAAGAAGATCCAGTGAAAGGGTCCATTTGATTCTCAATAATCGTGCCACGTAGTCTCACACGCTCTCCTAACGGGTAAACTAACGGAATTGGGAGGTAACAACAATTTATTTGTAGTTGGGGTTACTTTGGTAATCCAATGATCAAATGGGGTTTTAAATGTGCTTAATATTAACGTGTTTATATTATCTTAATAGGTTTATTATGTGCATTTATACTAAGTTAAAAATAAAAAAAATGTGTTTCATGTGTTAAAAACACAATTTCTTATGATATGAATTTCTTTTTTGCATATGAGCATTTGCAAATAAATTTCTTTTTTCTTACATATAAATTATTCTTATATGATATATTGATATAATATATTTTTTTTTTTGCATATGTTTTTTTTAGTGAATTTGAACATTTTGGTATACATTTTTTTTTAACAAATCATATTAAAAAATCGCAATATTGAAATGCTATATATTTTTAATGAGTTCGAACATCAGAATCATATTTCCTACTCTCGTTATCTGTTATGTACATTCTTGATTGATTTTAAGAAAAAAACATAAACCCATTGAATTACTGTTCTGGAGTCGTCACTGATGAGAGGGTGATGGTTGGCAATGGTAAGTTCATACCCATATATTTTTCAGATTCTATAACTTTAAATTCTGGTAAGTCTGTCTCTACAATGCAAGATATGTTGCATGTTCCTAAACTGTCACAAAACCTATTGTCTGTTGGTAGATTTACTAATGATGATTCATGCTTCTTTGAACTGTTTTCATGGGGATATACAATTATAGATACTGCCACTAAGAATATATTATCAAAAGGTCATAGTGTTAACAATTTATATCCGTTAATTGTGTCAAAATGTTCTTTACAACCACAAGGTTTTACATCTGTCACGGCACCTGATACTACTTGGCATAATAAATTAGGTCATTTAGCAAACAATTTTTTCACTAAAATTAATTCCTCTAAAGCTATTCATCTTACCTCATATATATGACACTCTTTATGTCATCCTTGTCAATTTGGTAAACACCACAAATTACCATTCAATGCATCAACTAGATCTACTCTAAACCTCTACAACTTGTGCACTGTGATATTTGGGGAAATTCTCCAGTTTTGTCTACTTCTTGTTATAGGTATAATATTATGTTTATCAATGACTATAGCATATTTTATGGGGTTTTTCCTATGCAACTCGGAACTGATAGTTTGGATTGCTTTATACATTTTAGAACAAAGGATGAAAACATGTTTTCAACTACTGCAAAGATTTTCAATGTGATGGTGCTTATGAGTTAGTTAATAGCAGATTTAGAGAGTATTTGGATTCAAATGGTATTCAAATTTCTTGCTCTTGCCCCCATACCTCTGAACACAATGGATTAGCAGAACAAAAACATAGACACATTATAGAATTAGGAAACACCATTTCTTTTAAATCTTTTATGCCTCCATAATTATGGATTGATTGTTTTTTAACTGCTTCTTTTATTATTAATAGAACACCTACTAAGGTTCCATGATATAAATCTCCATTTGAAGTTCTATTTCTCAAACAACCAAATTATTCTTTTCTTAAGTTCTATGGATGTG
>JAJJMC010003761.1:437728-498217 GCA_023531435.1 Papaver californicum | reverse complement strand
TAAATCATCTTTGTGTGTTTTCTTGGGATATAGTTTTATGCACAAAGGCTATAGGTGTTATGACCTTCAAACTAATAAAGTTTATATTTCAAGACATGTATTATTTGACGAAACTTGTTTTCCATTCTCTACTACTCCTACTATCACACATTCTGCTCAACATTCACCTGCTTCGGAAACTATTATCTTGTCCATACATGTTATGTCACAACCTGTTATTTCACCATCAATTCTGCACCTCCCTCACCATCTAAGTCACCACCAGTTTCCAATGTACCACAACCACTTCCCACTATAACATAAATACTCTTACCAACTTAACCCACCTCCACTCTTCATATGGTGACAAGGTTAAGAGATGGAACTAGAAAATATAAACCTCTACCTGATGGTTTTGTTTCCCATTGTGCACTTAAGCACCCTATTCCTACTGCATTCGTCATCATTCTTCAGACACTTATAAAACCTAAGACTTACAAGTCTTCCTATAAGGATCTTAAGTGGGTTAAATTGATGGATCAAGGGTATAATTCTATGTAATAGAATGGTACATGGGAACCTGTTCCTTACTGTAGTTCTATCTTGACAACAACAGGTCCACAGAAACACCATCATCATCAACAAGCGGAGCATCACAAATTCGAAGGAAAGTTGAAAACGTTCAAGGTTTAAAAGCAATGGCACAAGAAAGAAAAAAATTCAAATTCAAGTAAAGCAACAAGACAAAGATCAGAATCATATATACATGTTGAAGACTTATATACAAGATCAAAGAAAAATCAAAAGATGAGAGTTAGTGAAGTTTATGATATCAAGACAATACGAGTTGTGAAGAATCAAGTGGTAAAGTCATTATCCAAATACCATAGTAGTTTCACTGTTCATTTTATTTTATTTTTCAGTTTGTATTTTAAGTAAAAAAAAAGGGAAAAATATATATATTGGTATAGTGTATATTCCTTTTTGTATTCATTCAATAAGGTCGTGGGGAAGAAGATATTTATAAAGAAGTTTGAAGCAACAAGTAATTGAGGAAAAGAGTTACAATTGTCAAGGTTCTACGAAGTTCAAGAGTTCATCATCAACATTTGAAGACCCGAAGATCGAAAATGTTTCTATTGGATGTTGTGAGAGTGATGTTAATTGTAGATCGGAAAAATAGATAAGTAAGCATTCTCATCCTCACATAGTGGTTAATTTCTTTTCTTAGAGATCATCATGGAAAAAAAAGGTTCTTTTCGTCCCATGTTTCTATGGGATAACAAAATACAATTCGAAAGTTTTATTTTTCTTCCCACCATTCAACGTTTGCAGGATTTCTATCTTCACTCCTGCCTGCACACATGAGAACCATAAAGTGCATCTTCTGAGTGTATTTCATAAAACCCTATTGGTGAGGCAGAAGCCAAGGCGGAATGCTAATTCGATCTTTTATAGGGTTGGTTTTCTCTTAAGTCAAGAGTTAAGCATGAGAATTATGATCTTTGATATTTTTAACTCCTTGATAATGTACTCTGCTAGAATATTTGAAAGTTAAAATTTAGGTTTTGTGGTTATACATCTTATAAACCCTCACAAGACTATCACTCGTCCACTAGGGAAACTTAGGGGTTTAAAGGCTTGTTATACATGCTAAGTGTAACCATATCCTCAACAAAATGGAGTTGTTGTATTTTAGTTTAGGTAGGTAATTTGCTTAAGGACAAGTAAAAGGCAACTGTGGGGGAATTTGGTAGGTGCTTAATTTACATATTTTTAGTATCATTTTTATTTTTGTTTTATCTATAATTTTTGCATATTACTTGTTATTACGTTCGTTTTCTATCTTATGTTTTATATTAGGTGAATCATCTGAAATCAATGGAAATGGTGTTAAAGAGAGCTAAGAAGAGGAAAGGAGTTCATTCTAGCATGAAAAGAAGAAGTTATAGATAGAAACACAACTTTGAAACAAGATTTCCAGGAAGATTTACGGTTGGGAAAGTACCCCAAGACCTAATTGTAAAAGAAGTTATTTTTGAAGACGAAGTCCAGGAATATTTACGATTCGGTTGGACCTAAACTTAAATTTTCATGAAGATATATGAAGATTTTTTCATTGCCATCTTGTATATAATTGAAATACGAAGCCAACCCAAAAAAATAAGGTCAATCGGATATCGTATGAGGGAGTTATGACCAAAATTGTGAAATACAAAAACGTGTGCAGGAATAATTACGGTTGGGTTTATTGGACTCTAACCCAACCGTAAATATAATGATTTTGAGAAGATTTTCTTGTCATAATTTCGGTTGGGTTGGACCCAACCGTAAATAGGGTATTTGGCACGTGTGTGGACTTCTAAAACAAGGAAAATACGGTCCCAGAAGGATTCTAAACCTAGATTTTGTGGATACTATATAAGGAGACATACAAGACATTAAGAAGATAATTTTTACACACAAATACACTTGAGAACAAGGATCTAGGTCTTGGAGTTGCGATTCATCATCACGATTTCTAGGGTTTCTTCTTCTTGCTTTCTTGGATATTTTCCATGGATTTTGAGAAATCCATGAGTAACTAAACCTTTCTTATTGGTTAGAGATGAGTCCTAAGTTGGAAAACATGTTTATTAATTTAAGTATCCATTCTCATATGTTTATAATCTCTTTAATAGCGTTTATGTTCTATTGTTAATAACCGCATGTATGATTGATTGCTTGATTGTTTAAATCGTAAATTAGATGAGCATGCATTGATATCTATAGCTAAACTAGGGTTTGGGATCCAAAATTGTCGAAAAGTCTTTTTTACAAGTAGCATAACATAGCTGTTAATGACGGGATGTTACTATACAATTATGTGTAGAAGCATAACCTAGGTTAAATCTGAGTGTCTCTTACGCCGGATTACTTAGAATAACGTCAAATCACAAAGACCATTGCTTTCATTGAGTTAAACTTGAGTGTATCTTGCGCCAAGTTATTCATTGAAAAGGATTCAAAGAATGGCTCTTGCGCCTTTGATGATAATAGGAGTTTTGCCGGAGTAAGCCTGCGACAGGATGCTTTATGGTTATTGATATTGAGAGTGAATGAATGTTGAGTTTGATTCAGTTGATAACATGTTGGAAAATGGAAGATGAAACCTCTAACCAATGCTCTTTATCTCTGATATTCGTTTTAATCTATTTGTTTTAGTATAATTTAGTTATAATCACTATCAAAAAACCCATGTTTACATAAGTAACCAAAATAACTTGACAACCCATATTTCCCTGAGGAACGAACTTGTTCTTATTACTGTACTCTAATATATATTTGTGAAGTAAGAACTTGAATTAATTTTTCTTGGTTGACAACTGACCAGTCGCTAAGGGATTTCATCAAGAAGAGGGTGTGGACTATAATGAAACCTTTATCCCGGTTGTAAAATATGTGACTATTAGGAATGTTTTAGTACATGCTTTGACAAATAATTGGTGTATTGAACAACTTGATCTGGAAAACGTATTTCTCCATGGATTGCTCAATGGGGATGTCTATATGGCCCAACCTAAAGGGTATGAAGATTCTGACAGATCAAACTATGTATGTCATTTGAAGATATCGTTGTATGGACTTAAACAGGCTCTGAGAGCCTGGTTTGAAAGATTCAACTTCTTTCTTTTATCAAACGGTTTTATTTGGTCGGTTGCATATCATTCAATGTTCATCTTTGATTATGGGGTCGATAAAATGGTTCTTCTACTATATGTAAATGACATCATTTTAACTGGCAATTCAGTTGCTTTAGTTGATGCTTTGATTATCTCACTTAGTGCTCATTTTGCTATAAAGGATCTAGGAAATCACCAATACTTCTTAAGCATTGAGGATGTTAGGTCTTCATCTCCGATTTCTATTCTTTTAACACAACATAAATACGCATTATGTTTATTGAGGAAAACCAATATGATGAAAGTTAAACCATGTAAGTCATTTATTCCTAAATGGAATAAAGCTTCTTAGTTGGATGGTGACTTGTTAGATGATGCTACAGAGTATAGGAGTATGGTTGGTATTCTCCAATACCTGATTATGACACGACCTGACATCTCTTTTGTCGTAAATTATGTCAGTCAGTTCAAGCATGCTCCTAGGAATGATCACTGGTGTTGGTTAAACGAATTTTAAGGTCCTTAAAAGGTTCCCTAGGTTGTGGTATTACTCTCCTTGGAGGGTATTATGGTCTTAGAGGTTACTCTGACTGTGAATGGGCTAGGTATCTAGATTCACGAAGATCTACTGAGGGTTTGTGTGTATTTCTTGGTGTTGCTCCTATTTCCTAGGTTTCTAAAAAGCTTCACTATTGCTAAGTTTTCGGCTGAAGTTGAATACAAATTAGCATTGGATCTTTTGGCTTCCTAAGTGATTATATCTTATAGGAACTGAATGTGAAAGTGCAAGTTTCATTCAAGTTATATTCTGATAACAGTAGTGTCAGATGCTTAGCCATAAGTCCAATTTTTCATGCACATGCTAAGTATATTGAGCTAAATTATCATTATGTAAGAGATTTGGTGCAGGCTAATTGGATTCATATCTTCTACATTACATCTTAATTGCATGTAGCTGATACATTTACTAAAGGACTTACTTTTCCTGTTTTTCTATAGGTGCAACACAAGCTTATGCATACTTCTGACGCTAAGCTTGAGGGGGAGTATAAGGACTGAAGAAGTGTTTTCATCTTTAGTCGTACATCTATCCTACAGATTGTTCAATAAGAGTATCAGTTGTGCTGACTAGGCTATTAGATGTCAGCTAAAGATTATGTTAGAGAATTTGTTACTTGTGAGTGTAATGTAACATAATTGATGTCTGCAACATCATTTTTCGTTTTTTTCTTTTTCTTATCTCTTGTTTAAATAGCTTCTACTATATCTTATAACAGATTCATTCGTTTTAATACAATTAAAATTTTTGTTAAGAAATCTTCCATACTGATAAGTTGGTGGCACAATAATGTTCGTAGACGAGGATGGCCTCATCCTAGAAGTCATGAGTTAATGATGAGTTCAAGGCAAAACATCCTCAGTTTGTGGGGCTCGAAAAGAAGAATAAAGTAAGATTTAGAATTAGCTAAGGGGATTAACCCAATTTTTAGTGGTAGTGGGATTGAATAACTAACTCATACCCAAGGAATTCGCCAAGGAAGAACTGGAAATAGAATCTTGGCCAAGGAAGTATTAGAGCACAGCCTCGACAAGTCTCAGTTCTGGAACTTTTTCTATTTCTTTTCTTGTTGGTAACAAGACAACTTGAGTTTCCACTAGTTTGTTGTTCGATTTTCATGGTGATTTGAACTTCGAATATTGTGCAATCCAGTTTGCTTTAACTTTATTTTTAGGGTTTGATGTTGTTTTCCCGTGCTAAAATTTGTTCTTCACCTTTTATAAAGTTTGTTCATTATCACTCAAAGTGAAACTTCGTTGGTGTTCTGTGTGGTGATAAGGTTTTACATTTTCTAATAACTAACTACAATGGTATTTTATATTCTGTGAATGTGAATGATTTGGAAATTGAAATGAAGGTGCAGATGTCACTATTATACAATAGTAAAGTCGTTCGATGATGATAACAGTGATCTGAATTTGAAATTCATCAACATCAGTTTGGGATTTTTTTTTTTATTTCTTTATCTAGCTATTTGAGCTCATAAATAGCAGGTATTTTCTTGTAAAAGAGGTTTTAGAAGAAAAGAAAAATGGAATGAAGGTTACTCCCATATTATCATTACTAAATATTTAAGGTAAGTATGCGCCTAGGAAGACAATTTTGTTGTTATTTGTGTAGGTAGGGCTCTCGAAAATGAGAGCTTTTAGAAATTGATTATAGAAGAGGGGAGTGAACAATCTTCTCCCATACACATTGACCTTCTAGGTTCCCACTTCCCATCACCTTGGATAAGTACGATAATTTACAATCCATACAAAAATTTAGGTTTATCAAAGCTAAAATGTTTAAATGGCGAGGATGTCAGTTTTGTTTTGGTTAGGCAGTACCCGTACAAGAAGAAGGAGTAGACTAAAAAAAGAAGCACTTTTCTTGTTTGCAACTGTTTTTACTTGGTACAAGTTAAAGACTTAAAAGAGCAATGAGAGTTGGACCAAGTTATTAGTCTTAAGGAAAAGACTACTACTGAATAGAGGTCATAAATTGACGTATAACAAGTTGGTACTCTGGTTATGGTCTTTGCTTTAACATAACCGAAAACAACATCCCAACTTCTTTTTCTTGGTTTGTCGGTGGAATCTAAGGTGCTGCTTATAAGAGTTTCAAACTCTCATCGTGGATATAAACACTGAGCTATTGATTGTATAAATGAAAGAGAAATGTAGATTTGGAGATAGAGAAAGGGAAGGTAAGTAAGGAAAATCAAAGTTTGTGTGTGAGAAAAGTCTGGATTGCCAACTGACCCGTTAGTTAAGGGCATGTGGTGCATGCACCTTATTAAACGGGTCTAAATGAAGGGCTTCTAAAGTCTCTTCTTTTTAACCTTTCACTCTTCTTCTCTCTCATTTTCCAATTTTAGCAACCCAAAACAAACACACATCCCTCCCTCTTTGCATTCTCTCCCTGCACATCTTTTCGCTTCTTTTGAACAAATAATTTTCTTCTTCAATCTTGTTCTTTTATCTTATCATTGGAGGAGTAGTGGAGGATTCAATCAAAACTAAACGAGATGGACAAGAATGTATTAGATAATTTAATTGACAGACTTTTGGATGGAAGAAAAAATAAAGGAAAAAGGGTTCAGTTAAATGAATCCGAAATCCGTCAACTTTGTATAGTTTCCAAAGAAGTTTTCTTAAGCCAACCTATTCTCTTGGAATTAGAAGCTCCTATGAATGTCTGCGGTATGTAATAGGATATCATCATCATTCTTAATTTCACATTGTAATAATTCTTGTTATTCACTAATAATCAGTCTGTTAACAGGTGATATACACGGCCAATTCTCGGATCTTTTACGGCTGTTTGAATATGGTGGTTTCCCACCGGAGTCCAATTACTTATTCCTTGGAGACTATGTAGACAGAGGGAAACAGAGCATAGAAACAATATGCTTACTCCTAGCTTACAAATGCAAATTTCCCAATAACTTTTTTCTTCTTCGCGGTAACCATGAATGCGCTTCGATTAACAGAATCTATGGATTTTACGATGAATGTAAACGTCGATTTAGTGTTCGTTTATGGAAGATTTTCACAGATTGTTTCAACTGTTTGCCAGTTGCAGCAATCATTGACGATAAGATATTATGTATGCATGGTGGGCTTTCACCTGAAATGGGAAGTATGGATCAGATAAGAGCTATTGAAAGACCAGTAGATGTTCCAGATCAAGGTCTAATATGTGATCTCCTTTGGGCTGATCCTGATAGAGATATTAAAGGTTGGGGTGAGAATGATAGAGGTGTTTCTTTTACTTTTGGAGCTGACAAAGTTGCTGAATTCTTGAAGAAACATGACCTTGATCTCATTTGTCGTGCCCACCAGGTACATTACAAACATTTCTTCCTTATTACTTGTCTTTTCATTTCGTCTTCTTTCTCTAGTTGCCCATATTAGCAGCAGGCAGACCAATTAAGATCACACGATGCAAACCAACCTGGTCCAACTACAGATAATCTACTATAAATACTAACCTCCAAGGAGATAGATTTTGACCTGTTGAAAACTACACTACTATTCTGTCTGTTCCTAATGAATATGGTGACAGGTTGTTGAAGATGGGTACGAATTCTTTGCGGACAGGCAATTGGTTACTATATTTTCAGCACCAAATTATTGTGGAGAATTCAACAATGCAGGTGCACTGATGAGTGTAGATGCTAGTTTGCTGTGTTCCTTTCAAATCCTAAAACCGTGGAAGGCGAAGACACTTCAAATGGAGTAAGGACTGGAAAATAGAGAGAAACCTCAACATGGTAGAAGAAATTTTCATTCAGAGACACAAGTGTCTTCACATCTCCGCAACAAAGCCCTTTTGTTTTGTTCTTTTTTTTTCCTTTTGGTTCCGTTGCAGATCATTAGTGTATATAATTTCCCAACAGTAAAGGAAGCTAAAATATCTGGTTATTTGGTGATTTAAAAAAAAAAAAAGTTCAGCTGCTTTGTAACCCAAATAAATAGCTAAGGTAATCATGAGAAAATGATTACACCCTATCTGCTAATGTCTGTCTCTAGTATTTTCTGGTACAAATCTTCAGCACAAAATAATCTCTATTGTTATATTAATCACTTTGAATTTACAGATAACTCAGCCGACGACAATATGCAGAACCTGGCTCGACCAATAAGACAAAACATAAGAACCAAAAAAATAATTTAGGAAGAGAAAAGAAAAACATTTGCCTCGACCAAAACCACCTACACAAGGTCAAGGAGAGGAGATAAATGTTAACATTTTTTTTCACTTTACAAGTATTTGCCTTCGTTACCGAAGTTTTGTCTCATTCGATTTGCTGCTCCTAAATGTTGAAAGCGAGAAGAATGACCGTCCTGCTGAAATACAACATCAGGCAAATACAGTCCATTATGTGAGCAGATAAAAGGAGAGCAAACATGAATTATTTTAGTTACATATCAAAAAGGAAATAGGAAAACACATCTTAAAAATAGAAGTATGTAACCTTTAACCAGAAAAGAGTAAAAACCAAACCTTTAGACGAGGAAGCTGCAGCAGACATGTGTCCCTCCGCCATCCTGCTTGCTTGAGCAGCTGTCAAAAAAATCATATCAAATAAACTTGATTTTGAGGTATCTCAAGGATAGGAAGAAATTACAAAGTAGGAGGTTTGACGTAGTAGGGTAGTGCTAAGCTAAGTTTGTCAGTTAATAACCTAAGACGTATATAAGCCTAAAAGCACCTGACAGTAAATCATGAATAGTGGGTGTATTGTCCATAGCTCTCTTGTCTGAATTTCCAGCATTGATGCTGTCAGCAAATGAAGCTTGAATAGCAGCCTTCCTCAGCAAAGCATCTGAATTTCTCTTACTAGCAGCTTTGGATTCCTCCGCATCCTCCTCCCCTTCAGAAAACACTGATGGATTGGACCAACTAGTTACATTACCATCCCCCTTACTTTTCCTGGCAAACTGTAAGAGCTTTCTGAACCCTTTTGGTGCATCCTTTTGATAGATCATGGCCGGTGGGTTTTCAGCATTCCCCCACTCAATGATCTCAGGATCACCATTTTCTTCTTGCAGCATCTGCGAGAGAGAATGACGAATGCGTGGACTTGATGATCTGATTGGCACAATATCAGTTGGGTTTGCAACTTGCAGAGGAGGGTTTATGTCATTCTCACAAGATACACGCAGCTCCTCTTGATGCTCTTCTTTTTCCACGCAGGCATTCGGTGAGATGGGTGATACCTCGTCAGACTGCATTTCTACTGGATAATCTGTCGCCCCTTTACAGCTATCACCTTCAGCAACAAATTCAGCACGATTTTCTGTTTGTTCACAATTCTGGGGGCTATGTACTGAAGCTTCGGGTTCTAAGTCAGTAACGTCACTTACCGGCAGGATTGCGTACTCTTCCTCTTGCTGCTTTGGCATTGGTTTTGGAGTTTCAGCAACCACCTCCTCTTCATCCCTAACAAGATTGCCACTGTTTCTTGAAGGTTCTTCTGATTGAGAAGCCTTTGTCTTGACAACACCAGGGCCAACACCAGGGCCGATCCCTGTGCCCTTACGCAGGAAAGGCTTGGACTCTAACGGAACCACACTACCCTTTCTTGTCACCTTGCTGTAAAAACTCGGCTTGGTGGGTACAGAACTAGAACCATCCGCTGGAGCTAATTGTGGTTTTGTTTTTGTGGTTTTCTCACTCTTACTTACTGCTTGCTGCTTCTTCACTTCCTGACTTTTCAAGGTCCGTTTAGTCTCACTTTGGGCACTTTTTGTGCTCTTTGGTTGCTGTAGGGGTCCAACTTTCGGAGTTGTTCGAGTTGGAGAAGGTGTGGGTTGTGATTTCTGACGAGTTGGTGTGGTGCCTGTAGAGGAGATTCCGTTAGGTGTTTTAGACGGCGCAGGAACAGTTGGTTTTGGGGATGGAGCAGATGGCCAGGACTTGCGCGATGCTGGCAGGGAAGATGTTTTTGGTGAGGCTTTGGTTGAAGTCTTGCGTGGAACAGCTGGTTTAAGAGCTTCCTTTTTGGGTTTAACAGGTGGTGATGGATTCTTTTGAGTTTTTCGAGGCTTAATTAATAAGGAACTTTGTTTTCCTGCCATATTCATAGCTTTGGACGCCATCTCAGCCTTCTGCTGCTCAAGGATGTCCTGCAGTGCTTTAAACTGTTCTTCCTTTTGTGCCTGCTTCCCAGAATTCTCTCCTCTAAGTTTCTCATCCCTTTTCTGCTTGTAGTGATCATAAAAGCCACCCATTTGTTCATTGGGAGACTCTTGTTTTCTGCTATCTTGAGTGGCCATGTTTCGATGTCTGACAGGCTTACTCTCCATCATTTTTAACATTTGGCTCAACTCTGCTTTCTTTCGCCGGCTCCATTCAGCAGATTTTGTTACCCGTTCACAAGTATCCTCATCTTCGTGGATGACAAGAATATCAGCTTTTCGAGTTGTTCGATAAGTTGTTCTCTTCTCCCCTCCACCTAGAAAATAATCTGGCTCAACAGTATTAATAGGGTTCACACTTTCACCAGGAAAGTTTTGTTCCGACTTCACTTCACAAGTCTGTGCTTCTCCACTCTCTAAATTATCTGTACATATCTGAGCAGCTTCTTCAGAAGCATTCTCTGACGGGGACTGGGTTGAAGAATCACCCATACCTGAACTCCATCGTCTTAAAACAGCCTTGTTAGTATTGACAGAGACTTCAGCTGAAGTTTTCTTTTTCTGAAGATCCAAGCTTTGATTTTTCTGTTTGTTCTCAAAGAGACTGATTGCAGCTTGAACACTCATCCTTCTTACATTACTCTCAGGTTTTCCCGGTGGCTGAACAGAATCTTCATCATCACTGCTGTTCCCTGTCCAATCTCTATTAGAAGATACCCTTTCCCTAGCTGGAAAATAGCTAAGACTCTTAATTGTTAGTGCAGCAGCTCTGCGCGATCCAGATTTCCCTATCTGTATCCTCCGCATTGGGGACGCAGACCTTCTAGATGAACCAGATCTCACAAATGGACGGCTTCTTTCTGAAAAGGACTGATCTTCATCACTCGAGTTAGACGATTCCTCGCTACCAGTCGAGCTTTGACGTTCAAGTTGTGCAGCTTTAGCCGGGGAGGCATTGTATTTTATTGCCTTGAATGTGTTCACCGGCGACCAGTGCTGAGCTGTCAGTTTCGTTATTTCGCTACCATTCTCTGAATCAAGCAAGCCGCTTGATTGGTCATTTTGGAGTTCATCAACTTTATCTATTACTCCCAATTCTATATACTTGGACAGCAAATTCCTGAATACAAAAATGGAAATTCTTTATCTTAGTATCTGTAGTCGAACAAAATATTTGGGACAAAGTAATCATTAACTGTCTTTCATGCAAGAAAACAAGATTAAAGAAAAAACATTGAAAACATAGAAGGGATTCATTATTGTTCGATGGAATTGTAGATTTAACGGACACCCCTATGGCAAAAGGTAGGCAAATACCTTAGTTCCACTGCTCCAAAATGCTCACAAAATGTCACCAAATCAGTTATCTGCTTCGTGAAGCATGGAGCACCTACAGCCTGGTTGAAAGAAGCAGTGAACTCCTCTCTTAATACTGTTATTCTCAAATCCATTGCTCGCAGCAGTTCATTCCTAGCAAGTAATCAGTTGACAAATTCAGAAAACAAGTAGGAGATCAACAAAAAACTGTTAATAGAAATGACAACCATTGAGTCAATACCTTGTAGCATCAGACGGCACTTTCTGGGATTCAAGCTGCCAGTAAATGAAAGTCATAGTAGTTAATATGTTAGCCATAAACATACTAAGGATAGAATTTAACAAGAGCAGTGCATAAGTATTACTTCTACTGTTCGCTCTGCAACTTTCGAGTGGCCATCTGTTCAAACGGGAAAAGTAACATGTAAGCTTCCACTCAAAAGTAATCTTGTAACACAAAACAGGACATTCTCAATCCATATGTCACACTTATTTGCAGGGCACAACCGGCAGTAACTTCGTGACCCTAACACAGTTTATTGAGAAAAGAGGACTAGTACTTTAAATGCAAATTTAACCACTATCAGCACTGCAGCCAGTGACAAACCATAACCAGTAAAAATGAGCATACAATGATGAAGGTCCACATGGTAAATTCCAACTTGGAATTTAACAATTTAAAAGTCTAGAATGAGGTTACCTGTTTTCCCTGATACAGGATGCTCCTTATGACCCTGAGAAAGGGAAAACACTTCTTATTGGTGATAGTTAAACAGTAGAACTCCAACGGGTTGTCAAAGAAGACAAGACAACATGATCCTACCTGGGTATACAACTCAAGATGAAACCGTCTAGCTTCCTCCAGCTGAGCCATCTCACTCCTAAGAGACTTGCAAATCATTGATGTTTCATGTGCACCGACAATATGCAAGAACCTGTAGAGCAATTGGAGTTAGTTTATATGGGAAACCTAAAGCATGATGAAGAGAACTTAGTACAAAAGATTGAACAAAGAGAAAAATAAAAGTAAGGCCGTAACAAACCTAGTCAGAGTAGATTTGGTGAACCATGCTGAGCCCCTTAGATTTTCAGGCAACTGGAGTTTGAAGTTGTCACCCTGTTCTGCAATTTTCACTACAGGTAATTCTAAGGTGAGCTGTTCAAGATGACCAGAAGCAACTTTCTCTATTTTTCTGTCTCGACAAACAAATGCCTCATAGCTGCAATAAATATAAAAAGCATTACTCGAAGATCTTACTTATGATATTAGAAGGAAGCTCACAGGTAGTAGGTATAAGGAGAAATGTGATGCATTTGATATTGCTCTAGAGACTCTCATTAGGTTCCCATGGTGGACAAGGCATAAAGCAAATTAACTTTTCATAATCTGCTTTAAGATTTGATGGGTCAGGATATCACACTAGCATTACTTGAGGCCAGCAAGCATGAATAGCTGTACAACTAATCTCTACGATAGATATGCTGATATAGAACAAACAGAAAGTCCACTCAGCGGATCTTGTCAATCAGCGCTATCTTTAGTTTCAAGAGTTGATAAATTTTTGCACAAAATAGACACAGGACCCATATTCCTAGATGAAGGAACAGCTCTATTGGGGCATAATGTAGGTATCACATGATCTCTATATTTCATTAAATCCCACAGCAGCAGCTAATTAACTACAACCTCTTAACATGTTATAATATATCCTGGCCAACACTATAAGTGCAATAAAATATTCCCTTCCCCAAAAACTTAAATTGTCCTAAAAAATGAATTTAACTATCAGTTGTTCGATTTTCATGTCTGGCAGTGAACATGGCCAAAAACTTCTTCAATTACTCTCTGCTTTGCAAGCTAATGCAATGCTAATGATAGTTCGTAGGAAGAAGTTTAACCTATTTTGAGTGGGCATAATCTCAAATGCAGCATATTCCAAGGGTGCCTCAGCCCTTATTACTCCTTCCATCTTAATCTGCTGGTGTCACAAAATCATGTACCTGTATGAGAGTCTGAGACGATTGCATGAGAACACACGCATGAGGTTGATTCAGCATTAATGGTAACAACCAAAAATAAACAAGCAATCCTTACTTAGTGGATGCTTGATGGAAGCTAACAAAAAAAAAAACAGGAAAAAACAAACCTAAGACAAATTTTCAAGCTTGGACAAAATTCTAATAGTACAAAATCTTCTCCGGTTAGAACCCACAATCTACCCCCTTCCATGACTAGGATCCAAAATACTTAGGGAGTGTTCTTTTTTTAGCCAAATTCAAGAAAAATTTGATCCAAAGAAACAAAAAAATTATATCTTTAGAAATTCATCAGATTACCAAAATCTGGCATGACAAATAAAACCATTTTTCAAAATCACCAGTGTAACAAACTCAAATCGGGTTACACAGTCCAAACCCACTTGGAGAAAAACAACTTGTAACCCCCAAATGCATTACCAAAAATCATAACTTCATTACAAATCTAACCATCTCAGACTCCAATCTAGTAAAGACATCCCAAAATTCTGACTAATCAATGAATAAAGGAAAAAACCCAACCGACAATGAAATCTCAGTACACAAAAAGATTCCATTTTTCTTTTTACAGTTATATAAACAGAAAAACATTCTTGGATTCATCTTCCAAAAAAAAACAACCCTAACTCCAAAATGATACATGCATTGCCTGGTCTAATCATAAGAATAAGTGAACCCCAAACTGAAAATGAAGTCAATCCAACACAAAAATCTAAGAAATGTACCTGATCAGGATTTTTTTCTGTTGGTGTTCTAGAGATCTCAAAGAAGTATTCACAGGTGAGATTCGTAGACAGGGAGAGAGAAATAATGGGGAAGAGAGAAAATGGGGGAATGCAAAGAGACAAAGCAAGTTAAAGGCTGTGTCTGTGTGAGCGAAGAAGAGAGAGAGTGAGAGAAGTAGAATTCACTTAACCACACTAGTTGGTGCAGTAATGATCTCTTGAAAAATTTAGTACTAGTAATAATTTAGAATTACTTTACGGAAGTACCCCCTTGGGTGAAACGGAGTCTGAGCATTTTGGGCCTCCAAGAGGCCAGAGTTACGGTTGGGTTTATTGGCCCAACCCAACCGTAATTCTTCCTGGATACGAATAAAAATGTCACCGTTTTGATCATAACTCCTTCATACGATGTCCGATTGACCTTATTTTTTTTTGGGTTAGCTCCGTCTTTCAATTCTCTACAAGATAGAAATAAAAAAAATCTCAAAATATATTTATCTAATTTTACAATTGGGGTTTAAAGATTAGTTACGGTTGGGTTTGGTTGAAAACCTAACCGTAAATTTTAATTGAATCTTCATCTCCTACATTTGAAGTTACGGTTGGATTTGTTTAATAACCCAACCGTAATATGAAGAACAAATTAGTTACGGTTGGGTTTGGTTGAAAACCCAACCGTAAATCTGGGCAAAAATGGTGTTCTTCGGTGTTCTTGGTGTTACGGTTGGGTTCGACATGAAACCCAACCGTAAATTTCTCTGAACAACAAAAAATCAATCTTTCAAATCGTGATATCATCAAATTAGTTAGTGTAATTTAGTTTTATCCGGATTGCCATCACTACTACTTTCTACACATTTATTAGTATTCTTCATCACGAAATTGGGAGTTTAATCGGTGATAAAATTTTGATTCGATGGAGAAATTTGATTAAAATGGAGAAAGGAGAAGATACGGAGGAGATGGAAAGATTTTAATTAAAGGACAAATTTATCTTTTTTTTATTGGATAAAGGGTAAAATGGACATTTGACTTTACCCCCTAGGACATCCCTTAATGGAAAATTGGGTCACCTTGCCTCATAGAGGAGCCCCTCTATTGATATTGGAGCCCCTATATCAGGCTTCTATTTTTACCTGCCACATGTATTTGTGTGCTTTTTTATGGTCTTCCCGAGAAGATAGATTGTCCGAATCTATATCTCTCGGACAGAGTCCGTTGATTATTGAAATATTTTTTTTTATACAGCTATTTCTGTGTGTCGGTCTAATTTATTAATAGCGTGTCCAAAGTCGAAATCAATCCCAAAAGTTATAGGTAAAATATTTCACTTTATAAAAAATTAACTTTCTACTTTTAAAAGTTATACTGAAATTGTATACCTAAATATAATGACGGAACTAGGATTTTTAATTGGATAAAATATTATGGAAAAAAGTTTAACACCTTGACTAGTTTTGCTACTGGTGAATTTAATTTACATTTACAAATAAAACATTTGACTCAAAAACATAACATAAGCCAATAACAATCATGAACGGTTAGCAACCACCATTAACTTAGAAGTAAACATCTCACAGAAGAAATATATTATCTAATCGCAACTTGAAACAATCAAATCACCAATTGAATTAAGCAACTGACCATAACCTCAAAGGATTAGTCATTAATAATCAAAAGCATTAATAAAGAAAACACCAAATGAGTATTTATGATGATTTTTTTTTTGTTTTCTCACACGGAAAAAACTAAATATCTTAATTATTTATTTATTTTTTTATTTATTTTTTACAAGATCGTATTTTATTTTATTTTATTTTATTTTACTCATTACATAAAACCTCTTAATCCGGATTGATTTTTAGTTTTTTACCAAAAAATTGGTTGGGTCCAAAGACCCACCCACCTGCCCAACAAACCTTTGATTATTTTATTTCTAAAAATTAAAAAATAATTCTTTAAATGATGTCTAAATATATTAAAAAAATAATAAGAATGCATGTAAAGAAGGTAAGCGGATATGCATGCAAGAAGGTATGGGTGTGAAACTATGAATTCTGGGACACCAACAACAATACGATCCCACCAAGGCGGAACCACGCAAGAATAATTTAAGGAAGTGATCTAGTGATGACCAGGGAAAGTATATAGTCAATGAAAAGAGTGGTGGGTTTTCTCTCGAAGAAAAACAGGAAAGATGGGCCACTCAAAAACTAAGTGGTTGTTTATTAGCGTTAACGGTGGGGGAAATGCATGAGCATCGTTACCAAAAAAGTATGTCTGTGGGGTTGGTTTTAGGTTATGTTCAAAATTCAAATCAAATGAATATTTAGTAATCTTTGGGATTTGTTTTAGTTTCTGTTTAAAGCAAAATAATGTTAGAGCGTTCCATGATGGTAAGATTATTATCAAAGACCAAACAGTAAAAAATTGACTCTTTGGTCCGTCCCAAAAATAACGGGTACAGGACTATAAATGATCGGGCGGACGGTTAAAGTAGCGTCTGTTGTTTGACGGTTGTTTAGAGTACCGTCTCTTGACATGGGCGTACGTCTAGGAATACGTTTGAGCGGGGCGGACCAGTAGAGCAACGCTTGATGGTAAGCGTAACGCAGACCAAACGCCTGATGATAGACGGACATCTAAGCGCACACCCCAGAGACGGGCGTTGTACTGGACGAACGTCTGATGGAGCAGACTCACAGCTTACCGCGCGGAAAATGTCTCACACGTGCTGCACGTGGTACGTGTGAATGGTGAGACGGGCGGACGCTTAGCACTACGCCTGGTTTGTCAGGCGGACGTCTGGTTAATCGCCCGTCTCACCAGGCGGACGTCTAGCCGATCGCCCAATGTAGAAGTCCGCCATATATTCTCTTCTATCACCATTTTTCTCCTGCAACTTCTCCTGAAGCCTCTTCAACTTGAGAAACTCCTCCCACATACCAACACCACCAACACCACAGCAGCACCAAGCAACACCGATTTTGTGAGAAACCCCTCATCAATTTGGAAGGTAATAACCTTAATCTTTGCTTTAATTTTTAATAACCTTAATCTTTACTTTAATGTTTAATGATTTTTGTTTAACATTGTACTTTAATTTTGATTATGATAATTGAAGTTATGGTGTTTTAATTGAATTGAAGTTAGGAGAATTGAAGTTATTGTGTTTTAAAATTGGGTATAATTTTTTTTTTGGTATTTTAATTGAATTGAAGTTATAATTGATAATGAGAATTTGGGTTTAATTCTAGGGTTAGAAGAATTTGTTGAATTTAAGTAAAAATTGATTAAGTATTTAGTTAATTTTAGTTGGGTTGTGGATAATTATATGATTAATTGAATAATATTATTGTTTATGGAATATGGGAACTCTATTATGTTGATTTTTATTTAGCCGTAAACTTGACGCAGATTCTGAAGATGAACAGAAATGGTGACAGAGTTACAAGATCGGGACGAAATGGTGGTTGGAATCAAATATCAATTGAATCTAAAGGTGGTAGTTGTTGATCAACCAATATTTGTATATTTGGTGAATGAGGAAGTTCAAACACCAGTGGTTGATAACCGAATGTCTGTTATAAGGGATCGAGCAAATGTGTTGGTCAGGACAGTGACCCGTTCGCTTGAATCTGAGGAGTTGATGACTATTGCAAAACAACGGGGAGTTCTACAAGTGTTTAAGGAGATAGCAACCCTTTCTTCTGAAGAGAATGAAAATCGCCCCAACTAAATGAATTATCTACATAGATGTTTTTATCTTTAAAAGCGTTGTTGTTTATGATGTTGAACCTTATTAGTACGTTTATTACGAATATGAATCTCTTAATTTACCGTGAAAGAGTTGTTTGTAGTTTGTGAACAACATATGCAGTTGCTAAGTTATTTTCTTTATTACCTATTTATAACAGTATGACAGTATCTTGCTAGGTTCATACGTATTCCAACACTTGCTTACATATTTATTGAAACTTAACCTTCTTACATGTTTGACATAAGTAGTATCTGTTTCCTATAGATTCTGGTTTTGTAGAAGTGAGTAGCTTCATCTTACCATCACAAAATGGATCTGTGCATGGTAAGAGGTTGGTTCTGCAGTTATAAGACATGTGATCAGCTTCCCCACATGAGTAGCAGCAAAATTGCTTCTCTTTTAACCACTTTTCATCATCTGGTAAAGTTGGTGGAATAGGTGGTGGAATACCTTGGTCTGAAGCTACATAAGCATCTAACCAGATGAAAACTCCACAGTAGTTGCACTTCACATAAGGTTGAAATCCATTTTTTCCATTTATTGCTTTTCTAAGAAACAGGTACCCCTTGCAGTTGGTTAGTGTGCATTTTGTACCTTCCCAGGGACAATCTATGGCAACATGACCAACAGAAATACATAGAAAACACTTGGTAATTGGTGATGAGTTTGAACCCTCCATTATGTATGTTTTGTGTGAAATTTTTTCAAGAATTGTGTTGTTGAAGAAGAAGATGAGAATTTGTAGGTGATGGTGGTGAAAGTAGGATATGGCAACGGTCATTTTATAATAGGAGTGGCAACGGTCATTTTTTTTAAGAAATGTAAAAATCAGACCGTTGGATCTGAATAAAGGTAGCCGAAGGATAATGCTGAAGGCATGTGAGTTTTAAAAAAACTCACGTTTTAACGGCGTTAAGTATTAATTTTTTTTTAAAAATAATCTAAACGGAATTCAGTACTTTAACTTTGCCATCCAAGGTGAACAGTGATTCCAGGTACTAAAGTCTACGGTTGGACAAAAGTCGGTAAGAACACAAAATCTGGACAAAACTCAGGTACCAAAGTCAAATAAACCCAAAAAATTAAAATTTAAAATGAAATTAGGATACATTTAAGATAACAATATATCGGTTAAAAATAAACTGAAAATAACACAATTAGTTCATAAAAGTTGAAACTTAAAATGACAATGCTAATAAGAATGCAAATTTTTAGGTTTAAGGTATTCCAAGAATCCTTTAAGGTTGGTTTAACCTTCTCTGCAAAATGTCTGCCTTCCTAATTTCGATGTACTGTCTTGTTACCAGAGACATCCCGGAGACATCCATCATCATTATACGAAACTCTTCGTCTGCTTCTTTCTTTGCGTCAAGTTTTTCTTTCCTAGCTTGTTTTGCCGCAAACTTTGCCGAAGACTCAGCTAGTTTTGCTGCAAACTCGGATTCTCTCTGCGCCATCTTCATTTTTGTTTGTTCTGTATATTTGTTGTTGAAGTTTTGGTTCTCTTTAATAATAGTTTCCATCATTTCTTGTTGGCCACTCGACTTTGCTCTCCCTGTTTTCTTCTGTCATTTCGTCACTTTTTTTCCCATTTGACGGATATATGTGTTAGGTATGTCTCCTATGTCTTCATATCCACTAGAATTGTCTTAGCTTGTTTCCTGTATTTCCTGGTTTTCCTCACCGCTTTCGGAATCTTCATCAGCTTGTGATAAATCGAAAACAGTTGTCGATCGTCGTGAATATTTTATATTTTCTAACATAATTATGTAGCATTCGTCATGCTTAAAACTTTTTCCACCATTAGCTTCCTTGAAAAGCCTCCTTACTTCTGTAATCTGTTTTTTTAATTTAATTTAGTGGAGGATATACAATTCAAAACAGTAATGTAATCGTCAAAATTAAATGAGTAGTTACCTTATTTTCGGGGGGCCCATCCAGTATGGTGTTCACGTTCCACTTCCGCCTCATTTGCAGAGAAAAGTATGACATCTTTACTTATTCCCTGAAATCGTATCTGAAGGGAGGTCCAAGTGCGATGTGGCATCGAAGGTATTACTTCTTTCATCCCATATAATATGCGAGACCATAATATTTCTTCTGATTGATCGTCACCAATACTACAATCTTGAAATATTGACAAATGAATTTTACACATCGTTATATCTTCAGATGTAGTAAAATTTGGACCTCGTGGTTTTGGTGCCATAATTCTAATCGATTTGGAAGGAAATTATATGAAAAAGAACTTAATTCTTTTCGAATACAAATTAGATAGCAATGAGTTTAGTAAAATTAAAATGGATTAGTATTCCATATATAGGTGTCAAAATATAGTCGTTGCAACGGTAAAAAAACTCAACGGTAACATATCTCTCAGGCGTTACTCTAGGGGCGTACGTCTAGCCACACGCTTCAGAGGAGGGAATCTTAGGTGGACGTTTAGGGTGCCGCCCACACTCGGGCGTATCTCTAGTATACCGTTTGAATGGGGTGGTGATTTGGTTACCGCCTGTTGGTGGGCGTGATTCTAGACGCACGCTTCATCAGGCGTAACCTTAGGTGAACGCTTCATCAGGCGGAGATTTGGTTAACGCTCGTGTTTTCAAGCGTTACACTAGAAGAACGCCTGCCATCAAACGGTTAATTACACGCCCACTTAGAATCAGACGGTTAACTACACGACCGCTTGACTATAATGGGTTTGGTCCGAAAAAAATACCAAACTTGATCCTGAACAGTGTAAAATCTAGACCAAAGATCATTTGTGCTCGTCCCGCTGTGGCTAGCTTTTGACGGACCAAAAAAGGAATATGTGTTTGATCCGTGTTTTAGTCTAGCCATTGTGGACGCTCTTAATAGACCAGAAAGCTAATAATAAATTATATTATTATTTGAGTTCAGATGTCATTTAGATTATATTAATAAAACTTTTAAAAGAGATCAAATCAAATAGTGAATTGTGTATGCAATTGGTAGTAACAGTTTGTTAACTAGATTTCATTTTAAATGACTTTTTAGCACAAGGAAATCTCCATTAATTTACCCTTATATACCCATAAACCCATCCAGAAAAATGCACTTGCAGTTCACTTGAGTATTAGAACCGTAAATGACTCATTTTTTTTTCATAAATCAACAATTTGGAGATGATGAATGAAACGGATGATACAAAATAGAACTGTTTTGAACAAACCGAACCTTGATCACTTGAAAAACGCTCTTGAAATAATAAAAAAATAAATTCGCGTTCAACTGAATGTTATACAAAAACAATGATTTTTCTATTTCCTATCCACATTTTTACTGTTTTCTTTTCCCTCATAATTTAAAAAATGGTTAATTAAATTTTAATACTTGGATTTTGTCCAACATTATAATTTGATCTAACTTTTGTCCAACTTAGAGTTTGGTACTTGGAAAAGACATTGATTGTCTTTAATCGTCCGGGACAAAATTTTAATGAATTATATGTTATAAATAATACGAATTTATAAGTATACCCTTGAAATGGTACCTCTTTACTGGTCATTGGGTGTTCATATCCCCATCTTATTTCTTAACCTAAGCTAGGTCAAATTGGGAGTCGATTTTTCCTCTTTCTCTTATACAGACAAGCTCAGTGATGCAAGAGAGACTCACGCCGGTGGAGTTTGAAATGGAGAAGACAAAGAAGATAAAGGTTGAAATGAAGTTGTTGTGTAGTCTGAGTAAGGGTTATGATGAATTTTGAGTTTGAGTGAAGATGTGTTCGTTGTTAAGGTGAGGGAAATGGATCTGAGTTCGTCGATGAGAAAGGTGGTGAACAAGAATTGAAGATGTGAATCTGAGATAGGTAGGAGATGGGTTTGTTCAGATTTGAGACAAGGTAAAGAAGATGGGTTTTTAGGTTTGGTTTGATTAGCAGTGATGGGTCGATATGGACTTCGCTGAAGTTGGATTTGAGTAATTGGGTTCGTGGTTGCAGTGAAAGAATCATGGTCGAATGAGATAGAAGAAGTTGATCTTGTTCGCTGCTGAAGAAAGCGATTTCTAAGATGGGTTTTTTGTTAATTTTGAAATGGCAGCAAAAGAGAACTTGGGTTATATTCGGAATTGATTCAGTAAGTAGATATATTGTGTGGCTCGAGTCAGTGTAATGAGTTGGAATGGATTTGGCATATCTGTCGAACGAGAAGTATGGAGAAGATTAGTTGTGCAAGAACAAAATCAGTATATAGAGATTAGTATAGGAAATGATTTTGAGTTTGGTTCAAAATGGAAGGTATTGAATTTGAGACGGGTTATGATGGTTGAATGATTTGTGTCTGAATGTATGAACGAAACTGTGCAAGGAAGGAGATGTAGATGGCCTGAGAATGGTCGGAAATCATCCTGAATATCAATTTAAAGAAGTGGAAAGTATAAAATATTGTTTGATGCTGATTTAGGTTATTCTTGAGTCAAAATTCAATCTAAAGAATTGTTATGTGCTAGCCATGGTGCTGGTTTGAATGTTTACGATGGGTTTTATTGAGTATGTGGTTGGAAAAAGTGATGGTGGTGGTGGTCGTTGTGATGATTAATGTGGTAGTGATAGAAAGACGATGGTGGAGGTGACAGGGACGGTGATATAAAGACATATAAGATGGGTTTCTAAAACAATTTATTTTCGTCAATATTAATAAAATGAAAGGGTATAACAGTAATCTTCTATAATAATTAGATTTTATATAATATTTTAATAATTATCAAACAGAAGTCAAAAGTTAACCGAGTCAACGTCGGTCAACGTTATTTCCAGGTACCAAATTCTAAATTGGTCAAAAGTCAGACCAGACCCTAATGTTGGACAAAACTCAAGTACCAAAAACCAACTAACCCCTTAAAAAATCAATCTACTTTTCAAATTTTATTTTTTCCATTTACTATCCACAAAAGTCATTACCATTTTTATTTGTCTTCTTCTTTATTTTTCCTATTTACCATCCCTAATCACATTCTGGACGACTATGTTTGTTGTTAATCGTTAGAAAACGGACGACTCCAAGAATCTCAAAATTTTATAGCCATCTTCGGCTACGACGTTCTTAATATATCTGCTCTAAACGACTATAACTATGTAGGACAGTTGCATTCTGGATGACTATGATTATTCTTCTAATCAGTTTCAACTATGTATAAAATGCAATTTGATCAATAAATTAGTATTATCCTTAATAAAAATCTAACATTGCTCACTAAATGTGTTTTTAATAGAATGAACATAATCTTTTTGGATGTTTGATTCATTTAGGGTTTGGATATTTTTTCTTAGATTTTCATTAACGAAATCTTCTATAATAATAATTTACCGATTAGTCGATGATTGATTTGTCTATGTATCGACAAATTAAACGATAAAAGATAAACGAATAAATATACTAAGTACTATATATAATAATCAATAGTACTTAGTAACTCTTTTCCTGAAACGGTATTCTCTCTCATCTTGCCTTAACAATTTTTAACTTGATGATTTTTTGATGATTTTATGTAATGAAAATGGGAGAATTATGAAGAAGAAGGCAAGTAAAAGTGGTAGTGACTTTTGTAAATGGTAAATAGAAAAATTAGAAATGAAAAGTAAATTGGATTTTTTAAACTATCGGGGGATGAGAAATAGGAAAAACGAGGGTGGAAAATAGGAAAATCTGAATTTTTATAATTGTAAGTACACAATAACTATTGAACACATGGCATCATCTCAGATAAGTGGGACTAGGGAGTGTGGTAGGCATGCACTTCACATGATCAAAATCTTAGTTGCTTTTCCTGATCACGAGGTTAATTTGAATGAACGATGAGATCTGACCTCCCCTGACACCGGAGAGACGTGACAAGGAATACAACTGTCTGGCGTGGGATAAAGCTATCTACCCAATATTAAATACAACTAGACAAAAAGCACGTGGCAGTAGCCGAGTGGATCAGCAGAGAGGTGATCAAGCATCAGAAGTAATGTCCGCACATTGATTAACATGGGGACTCAACGCGTAGCTATGGTGCGGAAAAGTACAAGACAATTAAAGAGAAAGTGGACCCCACATACAATTCCACAAATATTCAGCTCCACTACTAAATTAGGAAATACTTCCTCCGTTTCAGGAAAAGAGTTACTTTCTCTTTAAATTTTTGTTCCAACAAAAGAGTTACTTTCATTTTTCAACATAACAAACTTTCAAAACTACCCTTGTTATTTTAAGAAATGTTATTATTCTCATTATAAAGATATTTGTAGTATTAAGCTTTTTGTTAGGGTAAATCTGGAAATAAATTATAAAAGTTATTCTCTCTCATCTTGCCTTAACAATTGTGCAAATAGGAAAAGTAACTCTTTTCCTGAAACGGAGGGAGTATAATTTTGGATAAGAGAGAAAACATAAGGTAAGGATGAGAGGCATATAATGTAATCTTACTTAAAGTCGACATCCGTATATAGCACTTTTATATTATAGTGAAAACATACAGTAAAACCTCTATAAATTAATACTCGATAAATTAATAACCTCGATAAAATTAATAATTTGTCCAGTCCTAACTTGGGACCAGTATAAAATTGGACCCCAATCGATAAAATAATAAGATAATAACTTTTTTGAAATCCCAGTGTATATATATTGGTCCCAATGAAACTATAAATTAATAATTACTAAAAGATTCCAAATTCTAAGATTGTCTAGTAAAAAATGAATCTATAGTCATTTGTTTTTTGTTGAACTTCAAATCTATATTGAGTTCATCTTTAAATCTCCTCATTGCACTTAAGAGTTGGGGCATTGTCTTCTCGTATTGCAACAAAAAGTTGTGAAGAGTGTTGCCGCTTGCAATGCTTCTTTCCGAGTGACCGGTTCCAAAGCTATTGAATCATCCTCAACTTCGTCATCGACCGGATTTTGAATGGTATCCGCCACAATTTCTTCAATGCTTTGAACCTCGTAACATTCATTATTTTCACCAGGATAATATAGCAAGTGATTCACATCCATTTTGTGCCGATAATGCATACCTGTAATCAAGTTCTCAAGCTCACGAATGTCTTCCCCAGAATTTACATCGTTTAAATCACTTGAGCCGGTTGGATTCGCCGAACGAATTTTACAGTGTTGAAAGCAATTTGCTATGGCCTCTTGTTGCACATTTCTCCAAGCTGAGACGACCAAATTGATAGCATCTAAAACATTAATCTTTTCCGGAGAAGAAATGTCCAACTCATAACCTTCCAAAATCTTACGGTAAAACCTTTTACGGTAGTACATTTTAAAGGCTCTAATTATCCCAGCATCACATGGTTGAATTTTTGAAGTCATGTTTGGCGGTAGAAAAAACAACTCAATCAACCCTTGGATATTATTTGAAATGGGCTGGACAATTATCCACTACCAAGAGAATTTTTCGACCGTGCATTTTTTCATCCAGCCAACGAACATATTCTTCGAAAAGCAACCCAGTCATCCATGCTCTTTTGTTGGCACGGTATTCACAATCTAGGCTATTCATGTTGATATTCTTAAAACAACGTGGCTTTGCATACTTACCAATGATCCATAGAGGAATTTTTTTCGAGCCATCCTCATTGCAACAAATAACAATTGCAAGTCTTTCCTTGTCCTGTTTCCTGCCTTCAAGTTGTTTTGTTGCAAGTGAATGGTCAGCTTGTAACCTGTAAAACAAACCAGTTTCATCCATATTAAAAACATCTTTCATAGGAAATTGATGAATTTTTTCCCTTATAGAATCCAATTTCTTCTCCATGTCATGTGTGTCGACTGAGCCACTTTCTCCGAAACGGCGATATGATTTGATACCATGCCTTAACTTAAATTTCTCAAGCCATCCTTGTGATAGTTTATGCTCTGAAGAATCTTGTGGATACAAAAGCTTCAGCGCCTCAACCGCCTTCTCTATGATTAGCTCTCCTGTTATATTCACATGCTCTTGATGTTGGAGAAACCATTCATAAACAACTTTCTCCATGTCCGGGTACATGGCTGGTTTGTGACGCTTGGAAGATCCACCTTTGTCAAAGTCAGCTGATAGGAACTCTGATGATCGCTTGAGAGTGTTTGATATTGTTCCTTGACTAACTTTCAAATTGAAAGTTTTGTCAACCCACTGCACCAAATCTTGTTGAGTGCATCCTTGGTGATCTCTCTTATACTCGCATAACAATTGTCGTTGTTGATCGGTCATTGTTGATTTTTGAACACCTTTTAGTTTAGGAGCCATAGTTGATGTGATTTTAAAAATTTTCAATGGACATTTTATAGTGATCAATTTCTAACCATGTTTAATGTACTGCGTTGGTACCATTGACCAACTTTTTGGTACCATGAACTAACTTTTTACTTATTCAAAAACAATGAACTTGACAAATTCAATTAATTTGTGGATGTACATTCATAAAATGTGCCTTGGAACTTGTTTTTGTAATTTATTTTTCATCTCTAACTAATATACATTGTAACTAGTACATTGGACTTGGAAATTTAAAGGTAATACGTAAAACCTCTTTAAATTAATAAATTATTAATTTATCGATATAATAATATCTCGCTAAATTAATAAAATATTCCGGTCCCAACATTATTAATTTATAGAGGTTTTACTGTATATTGAATACCCCGTAAAATAGGCATAACCAAATCATATAAATATTTGTGTCATTTATTTTTTTACATTTAATTTTTGTATTTGTCATCATATTTATCTACCGTATTTATTAACCATCTTGTTAATCATCGATCTATGCATTGCGAACATTAATTGTAACCGTCAAACCCCTCCTGTAATGGTTTTTACTGGTTACGAGAATCGCATACTCGATTTGAGGTCGAGTTTAGCTCCAAGACCGAGTAAAAAACCTACTCATTATCTTTGTGTTTATGAGCATTTTTTAATCGAATACTATAAATGACGATTGGCACCATCCGAAATTATCACTTTTTGGTAAACTCATATTCATTTTTTTAAGAAAACGTTATTATTATTCTTACGATTTAAAAACGGAAGAAGTATTTATTTACCGTATCCATCCATCCAAAGTAAAGGTATGAAGTAAGAGGTATGAGCACAGGCCTTGGGAGTCCTTTTTGCGCCTACATTTGCTTTGGTATATTTATTTGAGTGGGAATAAAAGAAGAGAACTGAAGTGGCGTAAAAGTTACGGTTTTCCCTTCACGTTTTTTCCAACTCATAAAAACTATTCGTCGGTTTAGTGGGTTGGCTACTTTTTACCTTTTTTTTACAGTTACTAAAAATATAGTACCAAGTACCAGATTGATGATGGCCTTAGGCCTAACTCGTTCAAAAAATAAGCCTGGTCATTTTGAGGGCTACCCAAAACTAGTTTGGGCGACTAATAAAACAAAATAAGATTATTAAGAAATAATATCAATACATCCTTTATCCATATATTTTTTTAAGGACTAATTTATCCTTGCTTAATTAGTGTTAAGTTGATTAATTAGTTAATTAATTTGGTTATAGTTAGTGTTAGATGATGAATTTGAGTTATAGTTTTGGAATAGAAATTGAGAGTGTTTTAGATTGATTTATTTGAGTTATAGTTTTGTACAATCAGTAGTCTCGTGATTTTTATTCCTACCGATTGTACAAAATTCTCAGATTGATTTTTTTTTGGATTTTGATTTCATAATCGGTAGTTTAATGGAGTACCATAACTACTGATTATAGGTGTCGCCCCAAAAATGAATTTCTCAAAACTTACAAAATTTCTAACTCTTCATCTTTCACAATCAGTAGTAATTGAAAATTTATATCTACAGATTGTAGCCAGAATTGAATTAAACTTTAAAATTTTAAACTTTGTAATCGGTAGTTTAAAGATCAAATTTATCTACCGATTATACTGATTTTTTATCCAGGACTTTTCTTGCCATAATCGGTAGTGAGTGAACATAAATAACTACTAATTGTGTTTAATCGGTAGTACAGGAAATTATTAACTACCGATTGTATTTAATCGGTAGTATAGAAAAATGGTTATCTACCGATTATGTAGATTGTACTTAACATCTAACTTCATAATACTATTTCAACATCCGAAGAAAAACTTGTTCAAAAAAGTTTACTACATATTGTTCATAAAACTTGTTCAAAAAAACTAAAAACATCCGAAAAAAAACGAAACAAAACACATCATAGAAATTCAAAGTGATCAATCTCATGAAATTCTTCCACTCCTTGTTACTCTCGACTTGGTCCTAGTTTCAACTCGCTTCTTCTTCTTCTTCTCCTTCCCCTTAGGATCAGCAACAACTTCATCTTCCTCAACTGGACCTATGTACTCTCCAGCTTCGTTGTAGTATGGGTTTATGCCTGAGAAGTCTTTCTCCCTTAAAAAGGGTCGAGGATCAAAATCCAGATCGGCCTCCATCATTCGAATCATTTCTGCCTCAGATCCTTCATCCGAAGATGGAACAACGTATTTGAGGGGATTGTCGGGACTGTTCCACTCACAATCAGGATTGTTCATCATTTGTGAAAAATCCGGATCATCCAGCATCATTTGTTATATTTCTTCAGGAGTAACTCCTTTCCGCAAATTGAAAAGAGGACGAGAAAGCAATTCAGCCTTTTCAGACGGAGAAAGAACTTCATCTTCATCCATAATCCTAATGAACATACCCAAACATGGATTATTAACTAACTACACAGTAGTTATTATAAAAATAAACAAAAGTACATAATCGGTAGTTAAAATTATGAAATATCAACCGATTACACACAATCGGTAGGGCGTGTTTTCAGTATACTACCGATTATATAATCGGTAGATAAAATTATGCAATATCTACCGATTGTGCATGATGTTCTTCAGGAATAATGAACTCGAGGCACAATCGGTAGATAAAGTTCGCCTGATTTCTAGCGATTATAAAAAATAATCATCATGATTTCTTCAAAGTAATGACTAAAAACATAAAAGTTCGATGTAATTTACTTTTCCTTTCCTTTCTTTGATTGTGTAGGAATTTTTTTCGTCGGAGGGTCATATCGTCGGAATCAGTTGACGAATTGATTTCAATGATTTTGGACTCCTCGATCACCATCTTTTCCTTTCCCTTCTTTGATTGTTTAGGTAAAGTTTTTGGAGCCATTTTCAATGGAGAATGAGAGTAAAGGGAGTAGAAGAATCGATAGAGGAGAAGAAATGGAAAATGAGGTTGTTGTAGTCGTGAATAGGTAGAGGTAGAGGTAGAGAAGGAAATGAGAAGAAAAAGAGGCGTGAATAGGTAGATAAGAAGAAGAATTAGGTTTTGGTTTCTGTTTATAAATCTGGCGTTTTATACTATTATTATATTAATTATTATTTTACACTGTCTTGGAAAATTCCCTTCAGCTTAAGCGGCATGGACGAACCTTAAACGGGTTGAATCTGTCCATCACCTTAATGATATTGAAATGAGCTTCGTAACGGTAATTTGATCGTTTCCATCGTCGCCATTCCTCGAGAGATCTCCCTATAACTTCATCATTTGTTTCACCCCTCAAACGATATCGTTGACAAGATAAGTTAAATTACAAATGGATCAACTTCTCTGCTTATACAATTAAATCGACAAAAAAGATCAACTTTATTACGGGTATTGGGGTTCCCGGTGTCAACACAAAAATGTTCGTGAACACTCTCCAAGTAACTCATACTCATTACACCATTTTTCCTACGTTCTTCTCCTTGCCTCGGATAGAATTGCACATAGCGCCTCCATAGCGATAAATCTTCCTTTACCTTGAACGGTTGAGCCATTAATCTATACGATGATTTCTTCGATGTTGGAGAGTTAAAATGTATTGGAGATGCATAAATGAGAAGAGGTCACCCTCCTTATATAGATTAGAGTCTTAACGACTCTTTTTTTCAAAAAAAAAAAACCGTTGAGGCCTGGTGTAACAAGAGTGTACAGAAAATACGTACACTAAGTTTGTAAGAATATTCCAACATTTTGAACATTTGTAATCGATAGTTTAAATATATTTTTAAACTACCGATTATGTATGTTTCCCCAAATTGAAAATCGCAAAAATTATCAAAATTCGAACATTTTGAAAGCGCATAATCGGTAGTTTAAGAATTTTTTAAGCTACCGATTATATATGTTGCCCCAAATTGAAAATCGAAAAAAATTATCAAAGTTTCAACATTTTGAACATGCATAATCGGTAGGCTAAGAATTTTTTAAACTACCGATTATGTATGTTGCCCCAAATTGAAAATCGCAAAAATTATCAAAATTCCAACATTTTGAAATGTATAATCGGTAGTCTAAGAATTTTTTAACCTACCGATTGTATATGTTGCCCCAAATTGAAAAATCGCAAAAATTATCAAAATTCCAACATTTTGAAAATGCATAATCAGTAGTTTAAGAATTTTTTAAACTACCGATTATGTATGTTGCCCCAAATTGAAAATCGTAAAAATTATCAAAATTTCAACATTTTGAAAATGCATAATCGGTAGTCTAAGAATTTTTTAAACTACCGATTATGTATGTTGCCCCAAATTGAAAATCGCAAAAATTATCAAAATTCCAACATTTTGAAATGCATAATCGGTAGTCTATGAATTTTTAAAACTACCGATTATAATGTGTTGTCCCAAATTGGAAATCGAAAAAATTATCAAAATTCCAATATTTTGAACATTAATAATCGGTAGGATAAGAATTTTTTAAACTACCGATTATAATGTGTTGCCCCAAATTGAAAATCGAAAAAATTATCAAAATTCCAACATTTTGAACACTAATAATCGGTAGGCTAAGAATTCTTAAACTATCGATTATAGTGCAAAATGTGTCCAGGAACAGGTACTTCCATCGGTAAGTGTAATCGGTAGATATTTGTCTACCGATTGTATAACACTAAAATAATCGGTAGATTGTTATCTACCGATTGTTGATGAACATACTTAATCGGTAGGTGATGCAAACCACTTATCTACCGATTATAATGTAAAATTTCAACAAAATAACTTGTTAAAAATAAATCTCTTGCAAATCAATTCATAACTCATAAAAAGAACATAAAATCCTTTCAAATGTTAGACAGTTAAGTACAAGTAATGTTAAACACCAGAGACATATCCATAAAGTAAACAACCACAATCTAATTTCTAGGTATTTTGGTTTTGGTTCGAGGACGAAGAGCACCAGGGGCCAACAATCTTTCAGCATCAACGGCATTGGCTTCACCCTCAGGGACATTTGCTTAAACATCAACACTCGATGAACCGTGAGATCGTTTAGTTTGCTTTGCTGCTAGCCTCTTAGGCTTATTCGCAGATTTCTCCCCAAACTTGCTAGCATAGGCTTCATTATCAATGTTGTCAATGAGGTCTTTATGCTCTCTCATCATCTTCTCAATTGATGGAGGCACTCCCGCATTTATGCACCCATCTATCTTCTTTGAGAAAAATGCAAACTTTTTTTTTTCTGTTTTTAGGCAATAACAATCAAACGATTATTATCTAAAATATTGAGCCGTAATACTAAAATCAAAAAGGAAATAACATTACGTACCAGCCTTTCATAACCAGAGGGTTTGTCTTTGATGATGCAAGTATGTTCAGAAACCCTGGTGATCTTTCTTTTATCTTCACGGATCACATGAAGATGAGAATGCTGTCGGTACCATACCATATAGCGTGGATCTACTTCATCACCTCGGTTGACACGTTTCCCCTCGTTGATCATATATTGAATCATGTTATTCCAATCTTCAACGGATGGGTTATCAGAGTAAACTACTGCGATAGAGTCCTTACCACAAGTAGATTTCTCGACGTCCAATTTGAACCTGCCGCGCATGTGACTCATAGGTTCTTCTTGGACATAACCGAGTTGACACATCACCCTAGAGGCATTGTACATGACATATCCAGTGGGATGCCACAAGGGTCTATAGTAAAACGACAACTCAGACCTTCCCGCTATATGACCACTAGCTCGGTCTTCCATGTATGGATCAAAGCATACATCTTTGGACGCCATCGAGACTAATTTCCTCCTCAAAGAAATCAACTCCTGCTCCTTAGACCTTGAATGGTTGTTGTCAAAGATGTATTTTGTTCTCGCGGTTTTCCTTCCTCCCATGCCGGATTCCCTTGGCCAACTCGAGGGACGGGAAGTTGTAGAAGGTTGGCGTCGACCCGGTTTCCACTAGCATTGGGGAAAATGATACATCCCAAAACACAGAGAAGATATGCAGTGGCTGCAGCATTGACTCCGTCATCGCTAAACTCTGGATTCATTTCTTCTTTAGCCTTGGTGCCTTTGAAAATTTTCATCAGTTGAACCATGCTGAACTGTCTGGTTTTGTAAGGAAAGCACCGTTTGAACTCATCGTCGGATGTCGCTCGATCCTAACTAAGGCACTTCTGAGTGTAAAAATAAAGCTGCTCCCAGCTTAAATGCTTCACATAATTAAACTTGACCGCCGTACCATGGTCAGTGAGACTTAGAATTTGCACCACATCATCGGGGGTGATCGTCATCTCTCCCCACTTCATGTGGAAGGTATCGGTCTCAGGATACATCCTCTCCATGAAGGATGATATCGACACCCGGTCATGATGTAACATTGAATTCTCGGCAGCCGAAATAACCCCGAGTTCAGTATAATTAGCTTGAACTGTTCACACTCACCATCTAACAGCCAATCTTTCATCTTTGTTGGTGCAGCCATAGGTTTGAGTATACGAACCGCATCAGAATGGTCCTAATATACACGATGAATTAAAAAATAATTAGAATAACAGTTAACACTTCTACGAATAAAAAGAAAATATGTAAAAAATGGTTTTTTATAATTATTACCTCAGTTGAGTAAATTTCTTTCGCCCAAGAGTCTTTGAACCCAAATAATAGATCTCATCCATCTCTTGGTAACCCAGGGATTGGCCTTCTTGAATACCCTTCATCTTCAAAGAGGCGGGGACCTTGTGTCCTTCTTTCTTCTTAACTGGCTTATTTGTACCTTGTCCTTCTCCCTGTCTACAACTTGGTTCTCCTTCATCTTGGTATTTATCTTTTGGAGCACTTGGTTCTCCTTCTTCTTGGTTTCTACTTCTTGGAACACTTGGTTGAGTTCCTTCGGTGATAACAATTCCGCTAACGCTATTTTGTCTTCTTGCACTAGCAGTTACTTTCTTACCCCCTTCATGACGAGGCCTCGAAAGAATTGTGTCATGGGAATGCTTAGATCGCCTTTCCCTAAAAAAATAAAAGAAAGAACAATTATTTCCAACAAGACACCATTTAGTCACTATATAATCGGTAGACAAAGTAGATTAAACTCAATCGATTGTTCATAACTGGTAGTAAAAAAAAAACAAAGTAACTAACGAATGTGCATAATCGGTAGCTCGGGCTCTACATTATCTACCGATCGTGCATAAAAAATTGAACATGAAATTCTAAGCTATGGACACACATACAATCGGTAGTTACATAAAAAATTAACTAGCGATTATGTGTAAATTTTGGTACAGGAGGACAATCGGTAGTTAGTGACTAGATATAACTACCGATTATGTAGTATGTTTTGAGGAATCACTAACTTTCATAATCGGGAGTTTAACCCTATATGAAACTACCAATTATGTGTAAATTTGGGTCCAGGAATATAATCGGTAGTTAATGACTAAATATAACTACCGATTATGTAGTATGTTTTGAGGAATCACTAACTTTCATAATCTGGAGTTTAACCCTATACGAAACTACCGATTATGCCTAAATTTTGGTCCAGGAATATAATCGGTAGCTAATGACTAAATATAACTACCAATTATGGTCGATGTTCATGAGCAATGAAGAACACTAACATAATCGATAGTTAATTACAAACATGAAACTACCGATTATGACAAATAACCTAAAACTTTAGATATTCTGTTGACGATTTCATTCGATTGAAGCAAAATAAACACAAATAATGGTAAACCCTTACCTTATTGGAGCCATTATAAAGTTCTGGAGAGGCTGATTGTCGGAATCAGTCTCCATTTCTAGGTCATCATCTTCGTGTTCTTCACTATATTCTTCAACGATCTCTCTATTTCTTATTCTCTCGGCAAAATTCGGCCGATTAGTATTAGCAGGTTGACGTGTTGTTTGCTTTTTTTCTTGCCATCTTTAGATTTTAATTACGACGATGAAGTGTTTTACGATTATACGATGAATTGGTTTACGATTAATCGGTTTACGATGAATTGGAGTGTGCCACAATCGGTAGTTTGAAAACAAGAGAAGAAGAAGAGAAAACAGTGAGAATCGGTTGGAATAGAAATGATGAAGGTTTAGGTTTAGATTTTTAATCTTTTATTAGTGAAAGTTTTAATGGTAATTGTTTGATTACTGAAAGGGTATTTAAGTATTTTTATATACCACTAGGTTATCCTATAGCCACATCCATTGGATGGGCTTAAAATAGTCGTCCCAAATTAGTTTTGGGTAGCCCTTAAAATGGCCAGGAAAATAAGGACCATGCAAACTCATCGCGTCTGGATCATTTTGACTAGAACTATAAGTTGGTAGATGTCTACTATTGTAGTGAGTAGTTCACTAATTGGGCACTGAAGAGGGTTTGTTTTCGGTAGAGTCGTTCCCACCACTGACTTCGGGCTAAAAGATACAGAAGGGAAAGTATCATTCGTGCTGGAAAGTGGAACTAATGCGGGACATTATTGGTACCTGGTAGTGCCAACAATGATAAGATTTTTCTTTGTCTTTTGGGGAAATGTTGGTTGTGGTGATCAGATGAGTAGCAACCTTAATACCTGAGGCTACGAGTTGGTGAACATAACTGATTATACTTTGGATTATTATTTCAAGTGTTCTTTAATGGTGGTAATTTAGTAAATAAGGATGATTCAGTAACATTTACTTTGGGAAATAATTTGAAGGAAAACCACTTTTCTAGGGAAAAAACTGTTTTACATCGGGTTTTTTTTTATCTGACTTGTCTGAATCTGATTGACATCATCTGACTAATCTGGATCTGACTTTGTATGTTTATTTTTTGAGCTAGATTTGACTTAACTGACTTAAAAATATACGAATCAGTAGCTTGGTCCCATGAATCAGGAGTATTGTGTTCCCTGACTCAAAGGGGTCCAAATAAGAGATTAGATCTGAGTCCGGTAGTGAATCAGATTTGAGTCAAACCAAAAAATAAACAGTCTGACATCTGTCCCGTGCCGAATCAGATCCAGATACCAAATCAACAAAAAATAAACATGTTAGTTGTCTATTATTTTTACTTTGGGTGAAAAAAATTATAAAAATAAATAAAACTCACTGTGCAAAAGTAGTAAATAATTCATTATACGACAGATGGACGGTTAAATCTCGGTTGTTGAAAAACTTATACGACAGACTAATTATCGTCGAGAGGTAGACGACACACTCTCTGTCTTATAGTGTTCACTACCTTACTTGACTACACTGAAGTAGAACTCGAAGAAGTTTTAGTTAAGTGGAGTAGTTAATACTCCTGGTGGCCTATTTTAAGCATGTTACAGGACTAACTAATTCAATGTGAAAAGTCTCTACTGGCCTTGCTCCCAGAAGTCTATCATTCCCCTTTTATTTTCTTAAGAAGCCTTATATAGGGGATGCAAGATTGATAGAGGGGCTACCCATGTGAAGACGAAATAAAGACATTTGAAGTGAATTTCAAAAACTCCTTATCCATAATGTTTTCATAATGGCTAAACTACCCCTGATTAGTTAATATTAGTAAAATTAGTTAGCTATTAGATTAGGCTAATTATAATTAATTTAAACTAATCTTATACTTAATGAAATCAAATCAATTTTTTTTCTTTTTAGTTTGGTGGGAAGAAAAATTAGAAGAAATGTAAGAGAATTTTTTAGGGTTTCTTAAAAAATCATAAATTTTGATTCAATCACCCGAGTAGTGAGGTATACCTCTAACTTAAACTCTTGGTCTTTTAATGGCTCAAATTTGATAAAATTACGTAAAGAAAGATGATTTTTTTTTATTAGAGAATTTTAGGTTGGGTTTTCATGTCGAACCCAACCGTAAATGCCATTTACGGTTAGGTGTTCTTCCCAACCCAACCGTAACCGTAAGTTCATGGATGAACACCAAATCGTAACAGTTTTACGGTTGGGTTTTAGCATCGTACCCAACCGTAACTAACAATTACTGTTAGGTGTTCATTCTAGAACCCAACCGTAACTAACAAACACTCGTAACAGTTGTACGGTTGGGTTTTAGCATAGGACCCAACCGTAACTAATCTTCAAACCCAACCGTAAAATTATATGAATAGATTTGAAGATTTTTTCATTTCTATCTTGTAGAGAATTGAAAGACGAAGTCAACCAAAAAAAATAAGGTCAATCGGACATCGTATGAGGGAGTTATGATCAAAACGGTGAAATACAAAAAAAAATCCAGGAAGAATTACGGTTGGGTTCGACCCAATAAACCCAACCGTAAATCTGACACAAAAATCTCACCCAAAATACCCAGATTTACGGTTGGGTCCGAGTCCAAGAAACTCAACCGTAATTCTTTCTGGATTTTTTTTTGTATTTCACCGTTTTGATCATAACTCCCTCATACGATGTCCGATTGACCTCATTTTTTTTTTGATTGGCTTCGTCTTTCAATTCTCTACAAGATAGAAATGAAAAAATATTCAAATATATTCATATAATTTTACGGTTGGGTTTGAGTTTAAAATAGTTTACGGTTGGGTTCAGAATCGAACCCAACCGTAAAATATCATCTTCATCTCCTTCCTTCTGATTTACGGTTGAGTTTTTTAATAACCCAACCGTAAAATTCAAAAGAAACCAGTTACGGTTGGGTTTTCCAATCGAATCCAACCGTAAATGTTTTTGTAAACCAATTTTTGTAACAAAACCATCAATCAAACAAGAAAATCAATCACTTTAGGGTTCTAAAAATAACATGGGTTCGATTGGATAGCTTGTATACACCATTTTTTGTGGTTGGGGAGTTTGATTTCCTTCACCACCGATTTGTTCTTCAATTTCTTCATTAGGTTGTTTAGTTTGTTTTTGATTGTCATCACTACTACCTTCTACACCTTTAGAAAGATTCTTCATCACGAACTCTAGAGTTTAATCGACGACGAAATTTTCGAATCGCCAATTAATTGATTCGATGGAGAAATTCGGTTCAAATGGAGAAGGAGGAGATATGGAGGGAGAGGAAAAGGTTTTGAATTGAAATGAAAATTTTGAAAGGTTTTATTTTGTTTAGGTTTTAATTGATTGAAGGGCAAATTAGACTTTTTCATAGATATAAGGGTAATATGGAAATTTAACATAGCCCCTAGGATACCCTTTAATAGATTATTTGGTCACCATAAATCCTAATGCAGCCCATCTATCAATCTTGCAGCCCCTATACGAGGCTTCTTTCTTAAAGGGTACAGGAGGAAGTAAAAAGTGTCACACTCACATATCATTCTGCTTTAAGCTTTTAATGCCTAGAAGCTGACCACGGGAAATTTCTTACAAGTTCACCGACTGCAAATTAATGAAAAGGTTGATCCTACATTCGAACAGGATTCTTTAGAGACTGTCAATGGAGGAAACTACTGGGGTAAGCTGTTGTTTTAAGTAAAACCTATGATGCAGTAAATGCCAACAAACTCACTCACTAGCTAGCTAATTATCTACCTACGTATTGTTGTTGACAACTTAACAGATAACACCAGAATTTCAATTTTCATTACGTATTTCAAGGCCAACTTTTGCATTGCAACAATCAAATAGATGATAATGACTGGCATAGGTATAAATTTGACAAAACCCATGTCGCCTTCACCAAATAAAACAAATACCAAAACCAAATTTTTTGGAAGTGATGGAAACATCTAACCAACACTAAATGTGTGAAACATCCCCCTTTTTCTTTTGAAATTGACATGCAAAATTTGTTTTTCCATTAATAGGGTAGTCTGACTGACTCTAACTCATGGCCTCATGGGACATGTCTATATTTTCAACTTTGTGCACTAGCTGATAATTTGGGACGGAAACAGTTCTAGGTGAGATTTCATACAATCCCTAAGCAGATATGTGATAGATTTGTGGGAGATGCATAATAAGCAGTAACAAAAAGTAAATATTGGCCTAAATATTTTGACGGGTATGTGTTCTGTCATGAACATGAACATGTAATGATCCTTAACGCAAGGAAATCCAAAGGAAGCATGGGTATTAACGATCCAACGAGGTAGTTCAAAAGGGTAGGTGGGAAATGGCTAAATTCGGTTATTCTGCAACTAATGTAAGCTGCTAAGCTGTAAAGATAAAGAGTAGAAAGATAATAAACAGTAAGAGGCTGGAGTGTAAAGATTCCACTGGGACTCATATACTCACATGGGTGTTGGACCACTGGGACTTGACAACTTGAGAAGTGAAAAGCTTTTAGGCCCCCTTTTGAACCGCAGTGCAAGCACTATGGTGACTTGGTGAGGCAGGAACCACCTCACACGTCAATTTTTAAGACTAGTGTACAACCGATGACAATAGTTACAAACAAACCCTATCAGAAATTAGCAGGCAACTCAGGAAGCCGAAAATATCACTGATAACACGCCAAAAGACGGGCGACTCGACCGAAACTACATTGCCAACCTCCTAGCACAGAGACACTGTTAATGATAAAGAGAACAAGTTGTTGCGAAAGAAATCTAAAGACCCCCGGCCTGACGAAGGAATTCAACCACTTCCACTAGTAACATTGTCATTCACCCTGCGCAGATGAAGAGGTATTGCCAACTTTCAGTTAGGCCATACATGAACAAATCCTTGCCCGTTACCCATGTAGATCTCATTACGTTCTTCATTATAAAATAATGCAGTGATTCCCTCCAATGCAGAATACGGTCTCTTCTCCATCCTACCAGAAAAGGTACTACTACAGCCATCACTATTTTCATCCTTTGGGTTGTTGCTAGTTGCCCGTATCTTGGCAAGACATTTTCCTGTCAAGATATTGCTGATATTGATCGAACCAGCTGCACAAAGGAAACATACAGTTGTTAAAGCACTAGAAATTACTCTTACAACCACATAAGGTATCATGAGCATCCCTAATGGATGCAGACCATATTTATGAATTTCCCAAAATACAACGAAGGCCTTATGCCCCCATAACGGTAGGATTCCTTGGTATAACGGATGACACATTTTCCTTCTAGAGAGTTAAGGCATTACCACTTCCTTTCAATAGATCACCAGAATCTGCCTTGCAGTACGATATGATAAGATCCTGATCACTAGTAATATAGATGTCGCTTGTATTGCAGTCGGGGTGCCATAAAAGGTGATCCTCAAATGATGTCACAAGCTCCCCTCGGGAGTTCCAAGCAGCCACTGTCCGATTACGAAATGTCAAGAATAATTGATTATCATGTAAGAAAATAAATGCTGACGGAGTCATGAACTCCGTTCTACTGACATCTGTTAACTCCGCATTTCTTACCTGAAAGAAGAAAGTGTTACAACTACAGGTTATATATTTAAATAAAAGCTGAGGAAGTTATAAGGTAAAAAATCACAAAAGAATCTTACATCAAGAATCTGCATGTCTTCATCTTCTTGCTTAATAAGAAGCTTCTCGTTAAACTGTTCTATGAAGTTACCTTCTTATTCTTATGAAGGAGATGGTTGAAGGATTTGAGGACAGTGCCATCCTCAATGGATAACATCTTAAGAGGGACATGAGTAGCAGCTCTTGTAAAATATCAGCAACATGATCCCCAGACTGTTGCAGGAGAAAAATGAGACAACAAGGACAAAAAGAGAGTACAGATTTAGAAACTAGAGTCATTCCCCAGGCCAGAGGATTAAAGTTTGATGCTGATAGGCTTTCAATCCTCTCTTCTCTAACAAGTTTCTAAAAAGAGCTTTTCATGTTTTGATGCAACAGAATAAGAACTAAAATTCACTATCTTCATAATTGTATGACTAGCCGAATATAGCGTTTGTAACTGTTGGAGTTTATCATGAACGATGTTCAGTAAATACATTAATGAGTGACATTCCAATAATTGTTAATGCAACGAAGTGTAAAGTCAATACAAATCGAATGGTGAGGATGAAGTGTAGTGTAGAATGCAAATCTTGTATTATAAAACATTAGAATTTAGTAGCATTAAAGGATTAGTCTAATCTCAAGATATCATGTTCGATAGGAAAGAGCATGCAGAAGATAGTGCATGAAAACAATTCGAATGACAATCGTCGATACAAAGAAGAGAAAGAGCGAAAAAAGACTTGCCTGATTTTGATTTCTTGCACATTTTCATCTGTTATAGAATAAAGCATCGTATAGTTTTTTAGATCAAACACCTTGTATATACTACAAAAGGAAGAAAAAAAGGGGATGTTAGCTTCCGAACAAAAAATGAAGTCAAACCATTATGTGAATAAGCATTGATGACATACCAGTTCAGGGCGGAGTAATAGAGTATAAATGTAAGTGTGTGAATAAAGTGTGTGAGGAAATGTGTCATGTAAGATTGGTTGGAGACTATATAATGTCTTTTGTACTTGACAATTTAATCATCCAATAATATTCCAATATTTCACTCTTCACAATGTAGTCCCTAGAAGTTCTATCATGGTATCAGAACCAATACCTGGGAAAACCCCAAAATTACTCTGATAAATTTCTTCCGCATTCAATGTGTTTCTCTGAGGCCTTTCTTCAATGGATTTCTCGATTAATGGAATATTAAATGCATGTATCGATCAATGGATGAGCAGGCGTTTACTAAATCAATTTCTTTTTCGATTCAGAAATTGTCGTTTCACTAAAACTTCTCGTTTCAATGCATGTCAGTTATCGATTAAATGAATCTGTCACTGAATTCTCGATTCAATTCAATACAGTCTTGGTTAAATCAGATTTTTCAACTAGTATTTTTCGATCAGAGGAAAAGTAAATGAACAGATCTTGGAAAACTAAGTCTTCATTCTCGATCTAATCTCTTCTTTAATGGCAGTTTCTTGAAAAAGGAACAATTTCATTCACACAGCAGCATTTAACAAGTCTCAGTACGATAAAATGGAAATCAAGAGCACAAGGTGATTTCTTCTAATCTCTTTCGTCTTTCATCGCTGTTGTTCATTTCTGTGATCGAGATCTATTCAGTGATTCTATCCAAACAAGAATCTGATCCAAACCTTTTTAATGATCTCTTCTTGGTAACAAATAAACACACGAGGATCTTTCCAATTTCAGCAGCAGTTTTTAGGGTTTACATAGAAGTCGCGTGTCTTCTTCACACTCACAGATCTTTAATCAAGGCAACTCAAATGAGTAAGAAACGAAAGTTTGTTGCTGATGGCGTTTTCTACTTCTTTGGTCATCATCTGATGTTTTATGATGTTTTTTTTTTCAACAATGGTTTACGGTAGACTCTCCTTGATTTTGTGATTCTATCATGGTTTCTGACCTTCCTGATGGAACAACCACTCTGACTAACGGAACTGGATGCACTTTCTGTTTGGAGACCGATGATGTTAACGGTCTTATTAAGGGCACCGTTAGTGCTGGAGCAGTTTTAGATGGAGAAATCAATGACGGTACAGAGGAAGGTTGTTGTGGTGGTCCTTCAGGGAAATTTACCGATCCATATGGAAATGTTTGGTTGATCTGCTTCGCTAAGAAAGGTGTGTCCTGGTGTGTTCTGGGATTTCTAATGATTCTCTACAATGGATTAAGGTAACATTTCTTCTTGATCCTATGAACTTGTTTCTTGATTCCGATTTGAGTGTACAACATCAACATTTTCAAATCTTTTTAGATCAGTCTCATGTAAGACTGAGTTGAATCAGCATTGATGATTCCTTATACATGTAAGACTGATGCTGTGACATTAGCATTGTTTGTCATTTTCCATGTAAGACTGGGCAAAGTTCACCAGCATTGAGATTTTCCCGTAAGACTGGGTTCAAATGTACCAGCAGGATGATTTGTGATTTCCCGTAAGACTGGGTAGGGATACACCAGCAAGATGATTAAACTGATTTTTCAATCAGTTCGATTTGCAATTTCAAGCAATTCTGGTTTCAAGATTTCAGCAGTAAATTTCTGTACGGATTTTCATCGTCGAATGTGTAAAGTGTGTGATGCCGACAATGTTTCAGAGGTACTATTACCATTCAGCTTGCTTGTAGTTAGTGGATAATCCACTAGTCAAACTCTGCCAGTGCATGATGAATGATGATGAATGGTTGTTACAGTTATTTTTCATTAAGTCTTTCTTAGAGTCTGTAATTGTAAGTTCAAGGTTCATTTCCAATGGACCATGAACTTAAGGGAGGGTAATAGAGTATAAATGTAATTGTGTGAATAAAGTGTGTGAGGAAGTGTGTCATGTAAGATTGGTTGGAGACTATATAATGTCTCTTGTACTTGATAATTTAATCATCCAATAATATATTTCACTCTTCTTCACAATGTAGTCCCTAGAAGTTCTATCACGGAGTAGGTGAGAACTTTCCCATTGACATCATCAAACTCCACAAAACCAGGCCACTTCAGAGACTCAGATACAAAAAGAGCAAAACCAGCATCGGGCTTTCCTCTTTGTATGTCCCTAAACACATTTACTCTTTTCAGAAAATAAGCTCCAAATGAGGATAAAACTATACAAGAAAACAGAAAACCCTTTGTTTTAAGAAGAGTCCACATACTCAATCCTGGTTTTTCTGCATTTCAAGGAACTGAAATAACCCGAGGGATAAACCGAAACTGTGATAAATGAATCATCATACTTATTGTAAAAAAAAACTGCGGATGACTTCGTCCGGACTCACATTAAGCATATCCTCTGGTTTGTCTCTGCACATGAAACCAGAAACTGTAAGCAAAGATATTCGCAATTCAGAGTCTATTTAGGAAATACCTTCCAACTTCCAAATCCATTTGACTGGAGTTTATGTGAGTTGACCTCTACTGAATGCGTACATACACCAAATTGTGCAAGGGCAAAGATAATGTCACATACTGCCACTATCTCAATAATTTTTGATCTCTTCTTCAAAAATAGCCGGGCCATAGGACAGTGTCCCTTGGGATCATGAGTATCATACTCCTCCTGACAAAAAGTCATGCAGAGTGTCAGCGAAAGCTCACTTTTGGATATAGATGCATGCTAGTATAAAACTGGGTTAACATTACACATGCGCAATCTATTAACCCGGACAATATGATGAAATAGTTAAACAAAAGGTAGTATTTGATTTCAGATTTGTGAAGTAGCAAACCATAGCATATAAGTCACAAATTTGAATCTCGCAACCTTCCTTGGCTGTTGGGTCATAGTAAAGTTCATAATCATAAGATCGGATGAACAAAATTCTTTAAGAGCAGTGTGTGTTGTAATAATGTTCACGCATAACTTCCAGACCAAGGTTAAAATAGCAACAATATAAGCCCAGAACCACAAAGATGTACTTGCACTAAAATGAACAACTATATTTAGTATTTCCAACTTCTATCATAGAACAGCCTAATAGAAATTAAGGCACAGATTTTCTACAAAAAAAATGAGAAAAAAGAGTAACTAAGAATAACTACATGAATACGAAGAATCAAGGGAAAAAAACTGAAGCACATACCTGTAACCCAATATTCCTGAATCGTTCCGGGGCATTACTACTAAAAGCACGATCTCTCTTAGAAAATCTCTCTCTATGTTTCTTAGACTATTGACGAAGACATGAATGATGAACCTGTACTCTTTTCCTTGCTAAAATTCTTGTTGGACACTATTGACAGAGATGAAATTAGCTTTCGTTTTGATTGTGAGTTTGAATAACATATACCCCCTATACTTTACCTAACTTAAACATGGTTAGTCAATATTGCTTTTCATTTAAAATATACAAAATAACACTTAGTACTTCTATCACTACAACCATCGTCGTCTACTCACCTCTCTCCATCAGACGCATTAAAGTTTTCACACCGAGAAAATTGACTAATTACTGAGAAAGTTGGATGCTGAAAACATAAAGTTACACATTGTTTGAGCAGGAGGAGACTGCCTTTTTGCCCATTGCCTTGCCCATATCTGTGGATAACTTGATCATTCTCCATTCAATGTATTTTAAGTCTTACTAGGCGGGAATTGTAGGATTCATACTTAAAATCAAAATGCAAAATTTGATGCTTCAAATCACTAAAATTATACTCTGATAACTTGACAAATTTTATAATTTGCTGTTAAAGACTAATCAAACAAGTTTGTGACTAGTGTACAACTGATGACAGATAAACAAGGCCTATTTGGAATTAGCAGGCAACTCGAAAGCCTAAATATATCACTGCTAACACACACCTAACGATGGGCGACTCGATCAAAACTACATTGCCCACCTCATAGTGCTGGGGCACAATTAATGACAAAAAAGAACAACGTGGTGTTGCAAAAGAAAAACTAAAGACCTGGCCTGATAAAGGAAGCCAACAACTTCAACCAGTAACATTGCCATTCTGTCAACGCAGAATAAGAGTATTGCCAACTTTCAGTTAGACCATACATGTACAAGTCCTTGCCTATTACCCGTGTAGATCTCATTACGCTCTTCGTCATAAAACAATGCAGTGATGTCCTCCAAGGCTTCTGCTACCGTGTTCCTAATCCTTCCAGAATACAGTCTCTTCTTCGTCCTACCGGGAAAGGGACTATCACTGCTATCACCATTTTCATCCTTGGGGTTGTCGCTAGTTGCACGTATCTTGGCAAGACATTTACCTGTCAAGATATTGCTGATATTGATAGAACCAGCTGCACAATGGAAACATAAGCTGTTAAAAGCGCAAGAAATCACTATTACAACTACATAAGATATCATAGTTATTCCCAATGGATGCAAACCATTTCTATGAATCTTCCAAAATAAAATATGAGGGTCTTATGCACCCATAACCGTAGGAGTCCTCCTTGATATAATAAATGACATATTACCCTACAAGAGAGTCAAGGCATTACCACTTCCTTCCAAGGGGTCATCAGAATCTGCCTTGCAGTATGATATAATAAGATCCTGATCACTTGTAATGTAGATATTGTTTGTATTGCAGTCAGGGTGCCATAAAAGGTGATCCTCAAATGAAGTCACAAGCTCCCCTCGGAAGTTCCAAACAGCCACTGTCCGATTACGAAATGTCAAGAATAATTGATTTTCATATAAGAAAATAAATGCTGATGGAGTCATGAACTCCATTCTACTGACTTCTGTAAACTCTGCGTTTCTTACCTGAAAGAAGAAAGTGTTCATTTATAAATTTAAACAGAAGTTGAGGAAGTTGTTGTGTAAAGGTGAAAACTAACAAAAAAATCTTACATCAAGAATCTGTAGATTTTCATCTTCTTGTTTAACAAGAAGCTTCTCGTTAAATTGTTCTATGAAGTCAACTTTCTTATTCCGATGAAGGAGATGGTTGAAGGATTTGAGGACAGTGCCATCCTCAATGGATAAAATCTTAAGAGGAACATGACTACCGGCTCTTGTAAATATCAGCAACATGATCCCTGGACTGTTGTGGGAGAAAATTGAGATAACAAGAAGAAAAAAAACATAAAGATTTGTAGTTTCAAGATTAGCCGGAGATAGCATTTGTAACTGTTGATGACACATCAACAATTGGATATGCAACACAATGTGAAGTCATTACAAATCAAAGGGTACATGTTGTAGAATGTACATGTTGTATCACAAAACATTACAAAACAAAAGCATCGCAGCACTGGCATAATCCCATGAGATCATGCTCCATAAGGAAGAGCATGCTAAAGATAGTGCATGCATACAATTTGAAGAATAAAGTAACATAATATAATGCAGATGACATTCGCCGATATAAAGAATAGAAGACGGAGCGAGAGAGACTCACCTGATTTTGATTTCTTGAACATTTTTATCTGATATAGAATAAAGCATTGTATAGTTCTTTAGATCGAACACCTTGTATATGCTACAAAAAGAAACAAAAGAGGATTTCAGCTTCTGAACCAACAATGAGGTCAAACAATTGTGCAATAAGCATTGATGACATACCTGTCCTGGGCAGAGTAGGTAAGAACTTTCCCATTTACATCATCAAACTCCACAAAACCAGGCCACTTCAGTGATTCGGATTCAAAAAGAGCAAAACCAGCATCAGGCTTTCCTCTTCGTATGTACCTGAGTTAACACATTTACTCTATTCAGAAAATAAGCTACAAAGAGGATAATACTAAAAGAGCAAACATAAAATCCTGTTTTTAGGAAGAGCCGACATACTCAATCCTGGTTGTTCTGCATTTCAAGGAACTGAAATTATCCGAGGCATAAACTGAAACTGTGATAAGTGAATCATTGTTTTTATTGTAGAACAAACTGCGAATGACTTCGTCAGGACTCACATTAAGAAAGCATATCCTCTGGTTTGTCTCTGCACATGAAACCAAAAAATGTAAACTATTCAGAGTCTATTAAGAAAATACTTTCCCAACTTCCAAATCTATTTGACTCGAGTTTATGTGAGCTGACCTCTACTAAATGCCGCACATACACCAGATTGTGCAAGGGCGAAGACAATGTCACGTGCCGCCACTATTTCAATAATTTTTGATCTCTTCTTCAAAAATGGCAGGACCATAGGACAGTGTCCCTTGGGATCATGAGTATCATACTCCTCCTGCCAAACAGTCATGCTGAGTGTCAGCGAAAGCTTAATTTTGGATATAAGAGCATGCTATAAAACTAGGTCAATATAACACTTGCACAATGTTCAAGTGATCCAACAAAACCTAAACAACATGAAGAAATAGTTTAACAAAAGGTGGTATCTGATTCCAGATTCAATGTCTTTTAGTATCTGTGGCCAACATGAAGAATGGTTAACACAGGTGGTGTCCAGTTCCAGACTAGAGGTGTTATAGTGTCAGAGTAATTGTTAACTTCATAATCATAAGGTCAGATGAACAAAATTCTTTGAGAGCAGTGTTTTTAATTGTTTTCACCCACAACTCCCAAACCATCATTAAAACAGCGATGATATAAGCCCAAAACCAGATAGATGAAGTACTGGAACTAAAATGAACAGCTGAACAGTATTTCAGCATTACTTATAAGGTCATTCGACATTTTATCTATGTCATACATCTTAAATTCCAACAACTATAAGGTCAGTAATGTGACAAAGCTCTGCTGATTCTTGCAGAATAAGCTCAAAATCAATTATTGATGATAACCCACATCAACTTTCATAAACCTAAATCTAGTATGACAATAAAATCTGGCTCTATGGTAGGAACCAGTTAAGAAGACACACTCATTGATTACAAAAGCACTAGATCTACCAAAATTTCTATAACCAATACAGCAACAAAACCCTAGTATCACAATCAAAATAACTACTTCTCCACATGATTTACTTACTTTGTATTTCCAACTTATATCCTAACACTCTACTAAGTCAGAGATATACAAATGAAACCCTAATTAAACCAATACAAAAAACAACCAAAGAATAAGAAAACAAACAAGAAAAATCAAGAACCCAAATGAAGAAGCACATACCTGTAACCCAATATTCCTGAATCGTTCCTGGGCATTGCTCATACTAAAAGCACGATCTCTCTTAGAACAAATCTCTCTTCTCTGTAGTTTCTTAACACTATTGACAAATCCATCAACACGTGGTCTTTTCTTTGCTAAAACTCTACGACCTGAACAAGGGCGTGGACTTGATGAAACAACTCTTCTTCCTTCCATATTCAATAGAAAAAAAGAAAAAGAAAAAAAAACCTAATTAACAAAAATCAAAATTAAAACATCTAAAACCCACACCAACAATCTTCTACTCCCTTTACCAAATGCAACGTCAAACACCGATCTTTCTCATAAACCCCTAAATTTAAATCAAAAAAGAAACTTAAGAAAGAAAAAAAAATGTAAACCCTTATATACTAATTAGGGTTTTTTTCTTGATTCAGCTAAAAAATAAAACCCAAATTTAGAGTCTACCGAATGTAGAAATAGAAAAGAGAAAAACCAAGATTTTTTCTATTTCAATCTCTCACTCTCTCTTCCGATTCTACGCTGAAGATATTGTTGATATGAAGAGAGGAGAAGTGTCGGAAGAGAAAGAGAGAGAGAGAGAGAGAGAGAGAGGAGAGAAGTAAAGAGGGGAGATTTTGAGTTTCAGGTTAGATTTGAATTTATTTTCAAGTCCGTTCGGTTTTATGTATCCGACCTCCCTTATAAGGAATTTAACGGCGTTACGTATTTGACGACAGATACATTACCCCAATCCGCATGAAATTTCAGATCTTAAAATAATCTTCTTCTTAGTATTTTAAGGGATTTTATTGCCTTGGATTCTGAATTTCTTATGCCGCCGGAATTTGAATTTGAAAATTTAAATCATCAAAAAAGTTTCAATCTGAAATATTTCAAACACATTATCATTTTTATCTCAAATTTAGAAAAGTGCATTCAAAATATTTTTTCATTTTTTCATTTTAAAAATTTAAATTTCTTCTACTCTATAAACATTCTTCCAAATGCACCTTCACATTTACTCGTCAGAAGTCAGAGTCATTCTAGGATTCAGTTCTTAAGTTTTAAAGAAAATGACCAAGGCCGGAGAGGTGGACTCCTCAAAGGTCCACCATTTTAAGTCATCCCAAGAACACCACGGTTTACATATTCCGTGGATGGCCGTGTGCAGCAGTCTGAATTACTTTTAGACACCGATGTTACCACCAGAAATGAAAACTAAGAGAAGAAAGAAACTAAAAATGTATCGGTTTTGTTCGTTTACTTTTATCTTGCAGAAGAGTCCTGGTGATCCTTAAAAATAGGGCTAGACTAGGAAGAGCCTTTAGCATTTGAATTTTCAAACATGTGTATATTGGCTTGGAATATCAATTGTTATTACAACTCTAGCAAGTAAACCCTAACCCTGTACATCGTGCAGTAAATGTAAAATTTGACAAACAAGAGGCAGCTACCGCATCAGAACCCTTGACTTCAATCAGAAAAAAGGACAAGTTCAGCAACATGACCCATTGCTTCAGGTCCACCTCTTTCAAGCAAGGCAAGAGCCAATTCACATTCATGCCATCCTCTCAGTCCTTTGGCTAATTTCCTCAAAGTTTCTTGCTTCATTTCCCTTATCCATGATGGCACAAAATTCACCATCAATCCGACAAAGCAAGAAACATAGGCTTTCCATGTAGCAGGATCACATCCGAGTGAAATGTTACCCTCCAAAGCCCCTGCAAGAAAATCTGTGTGCACCCTGACAACAGTTGCCCACCTTGAGAACCACCCTGGGGAGGTTGTGGCAGTGATCCCCCAGATAAAAGACCCTGATAAGATCACCATATACGCCATCGAATATCCTTCCAAGATACAGGACATCGGACCCACACCCTTACTTTCACCTTCTCTCGCTGACAGTAGCCAGGTGGGTATTGTTTCTTGGTACAGCAACTGCACCAATGATACTCCGCCGGCAACGCATAATAGACTTGCACCTAATGTGGCCACCTCCTTTGCTCTAGCAGCAGCAGATGCTAATGATGCCTGACTAGATTTCAAACGAGATGAATTTGTACGGGCCCATTTTGTAGCTGATTCTCGGGCTGTCTCTACTACTAAACTTAAAATTACGGTGTTTATGAACTGGTTATTCTGTACCATTCTGCACACACGGAGATAAAGAAAACCTGGTGCCATATGTGGGCGATTCCCAGGGGCAGTGATAGTTGCACCCAAAAGACCATGAACACCAGCTGGAGAAGCTGCAATATGTGGGGAACCAAGGAAGGAGGTGAAGCAGCTTTTAAGAAGTTGAGCAACCGCTCCTTGGTCTTGTTTAAAGGCAGAGCGAGAGCACGACACAACTATAAAGTCATGCCACCGACGGACCTTTTGGGCCCACAAAGCTCCAATCACGGGCATGCTGTTCCAAGTACCACCTGCAGCACAATTTTCCAAGGCTGGACCTGCAACCCCGTGTATATATTCCAAATTCTTCTCAAGTTTGAATGTTATGGTTAAACTGACCATGGCCGCCACTGGCAGTGGAAGCATAACGGGTGCTCCTGCTCCTGAAGATAGCCAAGATTATGGAAACAATTATACATTCGTTTTTGTGATAGATATGCTGATACAAAATGCATATGTAATTTGCTAGAGAAAAGCCTTGCTAGCATCTATGCCAGAACAAGAAACTATATAATATGTAACAAGTTCTAGTATTATTTATGCTGTCAAAAGTAGACAAAGCTCAGACAAATATATAGTGATATAATTATATATGATGCATATACTAAATCATATATTCAGTGCTAGATATACAGAAACCTAGATGTATGATATGCGAAAATCCATTCGATCAATGAATTCAACTGAGTCTTGAAAATAAAGGCTTTCTAAATTACTAACTCGCAAAGAAGATAGCTAGTTTCCAATATATATACCTAAAGAAAAACTGGGGACGGTAACACCAGCTGCAGCAATAATTTCCCTCACTTCTGTCTCAATTGCAAGAAGGTTGGCCGCTGGACTAGGCCAATCTGTTCCATTCATTGCCACAGGTTTCCAGACACCACGAGTAATTTCAGCAGAAAAGTAACTGACTATGGCGGCAAGAGATGCTGGTAAAAAGTCCACGAGATCTCTTAGACCTGCGTGGCAGAGTGCTTGTAAGGAATATACACACAGATCAAGAGTACAGAAACATATTAAAAATGATCTTCTGTATGCTTGAAATGGATACCTATTAAATCACATGTTGGAACTCTCTTCTTTTTCCATTATGACTTCATGATTGGTTTTACTGACCTGTTATTAAATCCCGTGACGAGAGCCTTCCATGTGCGCATGCAGTTACCATTGCCTCCATAACAAAAGGAATTGCCTCCAAAACCTCCCATCCAGGAAGTACAGGTCTTTGGTAAGCATCTTCCCCTGTACTTGCAGGAGATCCACTTACACTGCTTCCTGAAAGTGTTGAAGGGTGAGTAGAGATAGCTCCCCCTTTAGTAATTTTCCAATAAATCATACTCAATATCTTATTAGCAACTTGATGGACCGGATTTCCACTGCTGAGGCCAGAAAGTGTTGAAGCTATACAAGCTTTGTTTTGGCAATACCAAGCTCGTAACTGTGGAAATGAGTCGATATATACTGCTTTAGTTGATGCTTCAGAGGGGTTTGACACTTGGTTAGGTTTATCCGTGGCACTAGAATTTTGAGAAGCAATGCGTCTGTTATACAAAATCAACAGGTACTCGAGAGTGAGCTCTGATCCAGTGTATCCTCCTCGAGCCGTTATACAGTGTTCGTGTGGGGGCCTATAGAATTTCCAGAGTCGTAGAAGAAAGAGAAACGCACAAGAAAATACTGTTGAAGCCGAGATATCATCACATGCGCTTGACTTCTGACCTGATGTTGGTACAACTGATCCGAAAGCCTCGCAAAGTGGCATCAAGGAGGCTGCCACTTCTGGTATCTGTAATTGTGTGTAAAAGATCATCAGCCAAGTTAATAATCATTGTGCATAGGGATACAAGTGTATTATCAATTCGGGGTTCATATTTAGCAGAGGAATACAAAAAGAACGCTTGCTTACCACACCATGCAAAGAAAGAATATGGACACTATCAATGGAGCAAATCCCAAAGAGGACAGAATGCAGCATGGACATATATTCAACATAGTGATTCCCGGGTCCGGTAAAATTAAGAGGCACGGGAGGAGAGAGAAGTTTCAGAACAAAGTTCACCACATGTTCCTGCAAAAGATAAAATGATGGCGATAAAAGTCTGATTAGAAGTTGAATAAGCAGACATTATTTCAGCAGCCATGGATGGATACATGCTTCTCCAGAACTATTCTTTCTTTTATGACCCAAAATGTATATATTCCATGATTTCCCAGGACATTCTAAGACCTCCGCTCGTGTTAAAGATAAAGAAATTCACTTGTTAGCTATATAAGGTTCCTCTGAACATAATCTATTGTAGTACTTCCAGCGAAAGATGAAATTAAAAATCCGAAGAATCCATTTCCTTTTCTAAAGTAACATTGGCCTTTTTGTGGACCCTGTCCAATGAATCATGTGGTGGTATGATAGAACCCATTTCCTTTTCAAAAGTGTTACTGGTAAAGGTTTTACCTACAAGATATCTATCAAAAATTTACAATAACAGCATAAATGATTTCTTATTAGTTGATAAAGGTATTACTTCTAACACGTCTGAATAAATCTCCCACTCTACTTTATGTTTTCCAAGTTCAGAGGTCACCTTTGAATAGCAACAAATTACTGTCAGCTAACTTCTAGGTTGTCAGATCTGAAGAACAAACCCTTCAGTTCTAAATCACTTTTTTCAATGAAATACGGCATGGTCGCCGTTGAAGACATGGTTCTAAAAACAGCATGTGCGGCAAATCACAATGCATAGAAACCTAATAGTTGATACAATAGCATATTGGTTCATGCCACGTCTTTTCCATAGTGCAGCAGATTCTAACATCAATTGTTTCTACATTGTGTTGAATACATCGAACATATTTTTTTGTAACTTTTAACTTTTAAGGATGACAAATATAATCTTATGATCAGTCACATCTTATACTAATGATTTGAGCAAATCAGAATTTTACAGGGAGTTGAGAAAGTTCATGGAATATATACCTGGATATTCCACCCACGACTGAGAGATGCACCGCAAAGAATCTTTGCAGCAGCTGTTCCTTCCTCCTCAGACCCATTTATAGCAATATGATATAACTTTTCAATCTCCTCTAAGCTTAACCAAACAAACGACAAACATAAAATAATATGATAACGAAATCACTAATGTAAACACTTTCACCATACTCTTTGGAAATACCTCGAAGCGGGAGTTGCAATGAGAGCATTTTTCAAGGGACCAACCAATGGAGCTCCTTCCATGAAGGTGGACCAAGGAGATGTTTGGCCAAGTGATGCATCGGATAGCGAGCTTACTGATGCTGCAGATACATAACCAGGCCAAAAGTACGCCGATGTGTCAATTAACTTTCTCGCTATACAAGCTTCGACTATGAGATGCAGCATGGACCCACCTGTCAAAGGAAAAGAATTACAGAAAAGATCAGCATTCAGCAACTAGACAGGGAAAATAATTAGAGATATTCTACTTCCTCCTAGTCCTCGTGACTTCTCTCAACACATCCCAGATGCTTATACACCTCATTCACTCCTCCTATGATGCTCACAAGAATATGAGGGTGAGCTTTTGCTAGGATGAAATTCTTGTTATTCAGTTCACCCAAACATCAGATAGGTCTAAGGAACAACCATCAAACATCGGTTGGAATCTGATACGCAACTAATGTTTAGGAAAGCTTAGAACAACATGGTCCCTCAGACTCCATCAGAAACCCAAAGGTCAGTATAAGCAACGTGTCAAAATAGACGGGAAAGCATAAAGAAAAATCTGAGGGTCTTAACTTTGGACAATTGGACATTCAGAAAGTCACCTGCTTTACCATGAGTATCACCACGGATGCTGCCACCAAAATTGTCACTCCCATTCTTGAAATTAGAAATAAAGTTTGCTGCTTTTGCAGCAGCATTGTTAGCAGATATGACCACAGAAGGAGGAGGAGATAGAAGCCCAGAAAACTGGCCAAGATTCCGAAGTGAAGAGATTAGCCCCTGTCTTTTTGAAACTTGACCCCTCCCATCAGTCCCATGAACAGCGCCAGTATTCCCGGGCACACTGCCTCCCTGAAGAGAAGATAAAGGCATTTCCCCAGAATCTTCCAAAACTCGAGCAATCGCCAATGGAGTAATGGATAAGAGAACACATAGACGTGGATCGAGATGCGGAAATGGCCCTTCTAGAGGATCACGCTCCTGCAATATAGCATAGATGAAAAGACTGGTTAATCACCAATTACAGTTCACAACGAAATATTTGACAAAAGATGCAGATTTAACTCAACTCGTTGTACAAGACGAAGGGCTGCAACCCAGAGTGCTTGAAAGGTCTCTTGCCAGCACGATCGGTTAATTACTTGGAGTGTTTTAATTAACTCTGCAGTTTGGTCATTAAACAAAATCAGTTTCAAACATTATGCAGGGAAAAACATTTTGGAAAAAGAAAAAATTCCAGAGCATATCAATTTATATTTTTTTCTGGAGCATAAAAATGTCCAGTTACAGAACATATCATTGATTGTCAGTCTCCGGTACCAATACAAGTGTCATACCTATTTTTGCTTACTCAAACTCTATCTAATGTATAAACTACTTGTTAAGCATGCAATGGATAACTTAACTGGAAGCATATCATTTTCTATTTTTGGGTATATCTATGCGTACCTGTAAGTATATCAATGGCTGATTTAACAGGGAGTTGTTTCCCATCCATCGCAGTTTCCATATATATGTCAAAAGGTACCCAACAAGTTGCTCGATGAGCTCCAAAATTGCAACATGAGGAAGAGCTACATGATTCAACATCAATCAGCGCTCCAATAAGCTGCCGCTTATTCAACTGACTTTGCAAACCCACGGCTTTCTGTATGTTCGCAGAGAATCTTACCAAAAACTGATTTGCAGACTTTAAGTGTGGTGATACCAACTTATGTGTTTCCACGAACTGCAGTCTTTGCAGAAGCCCATTGAACTTTTCAGGCCTATTTCTCACAACAGAGGCAACAAAAAGGGGTCTTAATCAGTAGCTATTTTATTCCCATGAGCTCATCAATATTTAAAAGATACACGCAATGGAGAGGGAGAAAGAAAATAGATGATTCAAGTAATACGAAATTTTTTATCTTACGCGCATCCAAGTAAGTGCTAGGAAAATAATGATGTAATTATGTATATAACAACATGACTGTGCAAATGCATAGTTCTAAATCCTGATTGACAGTAATCGTGAAAAATTCTTTGATTCTAGTTAAACAAGTGAGCCAGTTTGATGTTAGTTAAGCAATTAACAGTGATGTTACTGCACAAGTTTATCAAGAGAGTCAACCATTAAAAGGGTTTATAGTTTATACATGTTTAAGTGAACAAGACGGAGAAGGGTCGTCGCCTTTTTGTTTGCTGTCAATTTCGCCAATATCTCAATAGCTGTAAAAGCATTTGATTTGCGCAGCTGTTCACGATGTTCAGTTCTTTTATCATTGAGACTTCCTATAGAGTCCACATCCATATCCTGATGCTCTCCAACTCCAAACATGCTAATCGTTTTGTCTATAGACGTTGGTTGCAAACCCCAATCATCAAATGTGCAATCGACTAAACCAATGATAGTGCTAAAAAAAAAAAACACCAATGCATGTCCAAGCTCCAATATCTGCACCCCATAAGTGTGTGAAAGCTGAAGAGAATCGTCAACAGATTTTATTATCCTGCAAAAGGTAAACAAGTACAGACAGTTCTGTTAGAAGCAAGGTGAGTAACATTACAGTAAGTCCTTCATACATATGTTCGGGACCCAAGATCGTAAAAGAATTTTTCAAGATAGTAACTACACATCTAATTTCTATTCTAATATAGCAAATAAGAAGAAAAAAGATATTATCCCCACTTAAGCAGATACAGTTTAGTAAAATGAGTGAACTGCATAGCCTGAGAATAGAAGACTTTCTTCAATATAATTGTAAATTTTTAGCAATAAAAGGGATCCTGAACATCTAGGTTGGCAATAAACGGGATAAAGATACGTACTTCTGTTTACAAAGATCTGTCCCGAATGGAGCAAGCAAAAAGGTCCATCGGTTTAGAAGTTCAAGATAAAGTCTATATGCCTCTGGTTGAGCCCGTCGATTGAAAACCACCCTAACATTGTTGAAACCACAGGCAAATAAGTCTCCAAACAGCAGCAGTTTTACAACAGCAACAGAAAAACTCACAACCTATTATAGTCATGGAGATAGAGATTCTTCAACCAATTTAATAAACCACCACAAAAGGTCATCGTACATACACAATCATAAGAAAAGAGAATCTTAACAAAGTAGCAGATAAACGAAGCCAAGGTAACACGGAAACGAAGCCAGTTTCGTGTTTCTATTCCAACTTGAGTTGAGTTACAGTTACAAAGAAAAATGATATACACAGAATCACCACAGAACTTTCTTTTTAAAATACACCTAAACAAACTGGAGGTGTTGGACTTCTCTGGTCAACCAAATGCAACATTTAAATACTCTGGCTCACTGTGTTACTTCCCCACTAACTTACTTCCCTATGCACTGTGCATAACCACAATGAAAGAAGAAACCATCATGCTTTCAGCTTTCAGGGCAACCTAAGTATCACCTAATGAGACCATAATGAAGTCATAATTACATTTTTCTAACTAGGCTCAAATCAAGAGATATCCCGGCACTATAACTTGACTTATCAATGCGAAACCATTCCAAATCCTTAGCATCAGGAGTATTTAACTAATCCATGTAAAAAAAATCTTACCAATAAACCTAAACAATCCTAAAAAAGCCAAACAAAACCATTTAAACTTTAGAGCATCAGGTAAATGAACACTAAATGAGTATAAGTCCATACCACACCCACCACCACTAAATAGAATATTAAACTCTACAATCATTTCAAGGAGACACAATTTCATCCATTGTCAGAATCAATTACCATCACCCACATGAAATTTCTCCCATCTAAACACCAAATTAAATGCAACCCATTTTTCCTCTTTTTCCTTTCTTTTTTTCTTTTTCTTTTTGATAAGCAAAAAGAGAACTACTAATAACTGGAATCACTAAAATGTTTTATCCAATTACATGCAACTGGGATAACCTAACTTCTAATCGTTAACTATAAATCATCATATAATTTTAGGATTTTTATTAAAACTCTACAAAATAATTTAAATTACTGATTCAAGAATTTTGTACCTGGTGGTAAGAAGAGAAAGAATTTGGATAGAAGAAAGAATCCCAGAAGAAATCGCTTGATCAATGAACTTCCAAAGAGAAGGATTATTACTTGTAAAGCAGAGATTCGAAACTAAAATTTGCCCTAACTCGGTACTCGGAAGTAGTAAACCAGCTTCTTTAACACACTTTGATACTTCCATACCCCATACTAATAATGGATCTTTTCTCTCTTGACACCATTTTACTGTTTCTAGTACTTTACCTTCGAAACGAGCCAACTCGGTCGCCATTTTATTTTCTTCCTCTCTTTCTCTGCATTAACTCTTTCTTCTTTCTCTTTTCCTGGCGAGAGAGATTTTAGAAGGACTAGAAAGACGGACGAAAACCTTTGAACGCCGTTTAGCTTATGTGGACAACGTGGGAGCCGCTAATGTCAACTAGATAATATAGACCGTTGATTACTCTATTATTGACTGTATTCTCGTTGGTAGGGAAATCGCCGTATTTAGTTCTATAACTACAGCTTAGGGCAACTGTAACGGTGCGACTACCCTATCGACTAAAAACTAAATTTTGTTTGGTCTTTGGCTTAAAAACCACAGCATTAGGAGAGCAAATTTTACTCGCACGCTCTTCTTGGTAACCGTATGATACAAGGCGTTCTCTTAATGAGCCGAATATAACACGTACGGTTAGCTATCCTAGCGTATGTTGTATTGTCGTTCACTTAGAAGAGCGCGCAACTATACGCTCGTCCGAATGAGCACCAAATATAATGCGGTCAGTTAACAATACGTATAATTGAGCGTCTAGTTGGGTGGCCGAATTACGAGAGACGACTTCATAGAAGGTCGTAATAATTGTTGCGTCTAGTTGGGTGGCCGTATCACGAGATACGCTGTCGATGAAATACGCTTATCTTTGAAACGACCACCCAGTTGACCGTTTTAATGTTTTGGCAGTTGCTCTACGTGACCGTATACAACTTCGCAGCGCATGTAAGTGACCGTATGGAACAACGGCCAGTTAGGAGACCGATTATACATGGGGCGGCTCACTAATTAACCGTGAGACAGAGGGGCGGCTTCGTAAGTGGCCGTGTACGTTAATTGTTTTGGGAGTAGCTCTAAGTGACCGTGTGTAACTAGGGAGTTGCTCTAAGTGACCGTATGGGTTGCCGTCGTGAACAGTAAAAGAAAATGGTGACTATGTACATTACCAATGAGAACTTAACAACAGACAAAAGCAAACAACTACAGGTTAAAACAAGCATGAGAGGAAATCATATTGTTACAAAGCCTATTTGGAGTTTTCTAGGATCAAATAATGAGTAGTTTGAAAGGATCAGCATCTTTTCATTTTGTTTTCTTATGAGTAGGTTTCACTATAATTTTGTACTATGATTTAAGGTAGTTGTTGTGGCACACTCCTAGCAACAACACACAACAGTTGAGTCACTTCAATAATTCATCAAACTCGAACTCTTCTTCCTCAGTGTTGAGCAACAATGGATAAGATACAACACAAGTATGTTGATGCAAGAGGTCTTAAGCTAGGAGGTTGTATGATGAAAAACGGATAGCGGCCACATAGGAGACCGTCCAATATATGAATGGTTTGATAGGAGGCTGTATGATGAAACACGGCTAGCTAGGAGACCGTACATTGTGTTGCGGATTCCAGGGAGGCCGTATGAAACAAGCGGCCCCCTAATTAAACGTATACATCTCATATGGTTCCCAGGGAAAACGTATATGGGTAGGAGTTCTTCTATCACACCGTATGTTTTGGACGGCATTTTATAGAAGCGCGGAAGTGTGAAGCGTCGAGCCAGAACACCGTGTAGTGAAGCGCTACTGTAATGTTTCGTATCTTCAAGGGCGTTGTTGTAGCTAACCGTATTATGAGGCGTATACTTAGCTGACCGAAATACCACACGTTTCTCTACGGATACTTCTGATATAAATACGCTTCTCTAGCTGAACGTATTCGGCATTCGCTATCTCACATGGCCGTGCGAGTATACTTAGAATTCAGAGAAAAGTTACTCCGATACTGTAGCAAATCTAGACTAAAACATAAATATGATCTCCCGTTGTGGATGGAAACTGGCGAGTAAAGAGAAAATTTTCTCTTCTCTCTTTACTCTACTCGCCCGTTGCAGTTGCTCTTAACCCACTCAAAAATCAAAATTACATCACCGACAAATAAGAAGGAGAAATATAGTACTTTTGGGCAAGTCTATGTATATGGGCTTACATGTTTATAGAGGGGTTTATAAAATAGGGTTCATCAGATATGAATTCTAAAAAAATTATATCCATTATATTTTCATAATAACTAAACTATATTTATTTACTTAACAATAATTAATCTAATTAGCTAATAGATCAGACTAATAATAATCAATCTAAAATAATATTATATTTAATTAAATCAAATCAAATTTCTATATGTTTTGTTTTGGTGGAAAAAAAATAGAAGAAAAAAGAGAGAACTTTTTGGAGATTCTTAAAAAACCCTAGATTTTGATTCACTCAACCAAAATAAATGATTTTATTGAGAAATTTGAGGTGCCTGAATCTTTGTATGATAACTTAAACTCTTGGTCTTTTTATTGCTTAAATTTTCTGAAAGTACGTAAAAAATGAAGATTTTTTTTGTGATTCAGGAAAATTTACGGCTGAGTTTTCATCTCGAACTCAACCGTAAGTCAAATTTGCGATTAGATGCTCATCCTAACCTAACCGTAACTGGCCATCAATGGCGGATAACCCAATCGTAACAATTTTACGGTTGAGTTTTTAGCATCGAAATCAATCTAACTTATTATTTTCATGGGTATTTATTGTTATTTATTGCACCAGTTACGGTTGGGTTCGACCAAAACAATTCCAAACGTAAATGGAATTACGGTTGGGTTTGATATTTGATTCCCAATCGTAATTCACCTTGTATTATTTTTTTGCGGTTGGTTTTGGGGGTAAAACTCATTCATAAATCTTCATACGGTTGGGTTTTGACTCAAGAATCCAACCGTAAATCTGGGAATTTTGATATTGTTTGTTTTACGGTTGGTTTTGGACTTGCGAACCCAACTGTAAAAAATACTTTGTTTTGTCTTTTGACTTGATTTCTCCTTTATTTGATTTCCAACTTGAAATTTATGTAAATAAATCATGATTTCTAACTTGTTCTGCACAAATATAACTAAGCAAATCTTCTTGCACTTGAAATTTAGCTACAACAATTTAAGATAAAAACTTCCTCATTCATTATAACTAAATTGAGCAATGATGTAATTTTAGAAGTGGTAAATAAAGGTTCGATTCTCGAACTTG
>JAJJMC010003761.1:399430-422728 GCA_023531435.1 Papaver californicum | reverse complement strand
GACTCGGCCCGATCCAGCTCGCTGGGTTGACTCGCTGGGTTGACCCGCTGGGTTGACCCGATCCAGGGGTGCCCCAATCCAAAGTGTGGGTGCTTTGATCCATTTTCCCGGGTGCCTTGAACACTTTTTGAGCCAATTTTTCCACAAATCTTTATTCTTCTAATGTACCTACAAAAGCATAAAAACACGTAATAGACACACAATCGAATACTAACTCACTAGAAATTAAGGTGCAATTTAGACACTAAAATGTGTCTATCAAGCAACATTTTTCCATTAACTCTTACATACACTAAGAACAAAGATCAAACTAAAACTCAAACGATTAATTCGTTCCGATAAGCTAAAATCCACCCACAAAAACAACCAAGTTTGATACAATTTTGATATTCAAGATAGAATTAAGGAGAAGGTTTCTTCCTTGGATTTCTTTCCTTCACTTGAGGTTGAGGCGAAAAAACAACAAGTTATTTACCTTTGTCTTGATCAACAACTTCTTCACTTGAGGTTTCTTCCTCTTCCTCTTGTGGTGGTTCACTAATCACAAATGCACCTCCACTCATCACCGGTAGATCTTCGAAGTATTGAATGTTTTCCATGCATGGTTGAAAAACATTATCTTCCTCTTGAGGTAGTACATTATGACTAGAGCTACCATCCCCTACCTCCAAATCATTTTTCTTCTTATCGTTATTTCTAACGCCTCTATTATCTACCCCTAAATAAACTTCGTGGCGAGGAGTGGGAGTGTAATCAATTGGTGTTAAGTTGTTACCCCTTTTGTTCTTGGGTTTTGCCCTATTCTTATTCCTACAACATACAAGCAATACAATTGAAATCACAAGTTAGATAATTCAACACAAACAATCTCAAATTTGAAAACTCATGATATTTTATGGTTGGGTTAGACCAATCAAACCCAAACGTAAAAACTTTTACGGTTGGAAAACCCAAACGTAAAAAGAAACCCAATTTTTTTTTGAGTTATCAGGGAAATTTACGGCTGGTTAATGACTTTCAAACCCAACCGTAAAATGAATCACGGTTCAAAAAACCTAAACGTGAAAAATCAACCAAATTTTTGCTACAAGTGAATTTTATGGTTGGAAATTGAGAATCGAACCCAACCGTAAAATGTCATCTTCATCTTAATTATGTGAATTTACGGTTGAAAATTGGAAAAACCTAAACGTAAATTTAATAAAAACCCAGTTACGGTTGAGTAATTTCTTCAAAATATGAATTTACGGTTGGAATCTGAACAAAACCCAACCGTAAATAATTCTGGAAACTTTTTTTTTAAAAAACAAACAATCAAACACATTTCAATCATAAAAAAGAAAAAAATAACATGGCTTCTTGTCGAATCATACCTCATATACACCATGGGTTGTGGTTGGGGAGTTTCAATGCCTTCACCACCGATTTCTTCTTCAATTTCTTGATTAGGTCGGTTTAATTGATTTTCATTTGCCTCACTGCTGCCTTCTATAATTTTATTAGAGGGAGAAGGAGAATGACAGTTGGGTTTGGGAAAAAGAAAAGATGAAACAAATTAGAGGAGTTAGGGTTTTTCTTTTGTTAGATTAGGTTTAATTGTGAAAAGGTAATTTAGACTCTTATAGATGTAAGGGTAAGTTAGCATTTGTTATTTCCATAGGATACCCCCTAACCAACTATCTAGTCACTCTGAAACCTGGAAAAACCCCTTTATTGGAACCATAAGCCCCTATATAAGGGTTCCTATGTAAATAGAAATATCTTAAACAACAACTCATATTTGTGGGTATACTATTTAACCCCTCATCTACCAGTCCACAATGGAGGCAACTGGATTCCCTCATACCTTTCATTTAACAATATATTTTCCATCGTATCGGAAACAGTTCGACAACCCCGATCCAAGCAAACTGGATCCCACATTTTACAAACCTTGATCCGACACAATATCATTATATCCAGATAGTGGATGATATCATTGATCTTTTATTCTCATAACTGGATATATAATAAATTATGCCATATACCTCCACTAGCAGTCCAAAGAATCATAAATATCTACCTTCCTAGAGAGCTCGTAGACAAGATCATCTGGCCACACACGAAATCAGGGAGATATACTACAACTTCAGGATATAAATGTCTAACCGAAACTATGATCAATTGCATCAAAACCCTCTAACAGTCACCAATTTTTTATGGACACTACCGTGTTCCCCAAAAATACAACTTATTTTATGGAAAAGAATAAACGAAGGACTAGCGACCTATACTACTCTAAACCAACATGTGCCCCATTGGAATACTGATCCATGAACTACAGTGCATATTCCCTTATAATGCCAAGTAGATGTAACAACATAAAATACCCTTCTTAATCATCTACCAAATCAACCAAATACCACACATATTTATGCTACTATCAGTAACCTTCAAGCAGCAATCCCCAAAATATTATAGACTAAAGTCCATACTTCTATCATCACCTCGTTCTGTTTTCTATTTTTGTCATTGTGGTTAGCTAGAAATGAGCCATTCTATCGTCAAAACCAACAAAACCCAGAAAACATTCTGCAAATGGCATTCAAACTTCAACAGGAATTCACCTAGGCAAAGGGATCATGCCTTTGATGTTACCGGGTATGCACCTTTAGTAAACCCATCCAATACCACACTACCTACAAAAATTATCTCGGTAGGTTGGGCCACCCCTAACCTAGGATAAATTAAGATTAATACAGATGGAGCGGCTAGAAGGCACCATGGACCTGCGGATGCAGGTTTAATATGTAGGGATTCAGCGGCAACAACTTTGGTTGAGTTGACACTACCTTTAGGCATCACCACGGCATTGATAGCAGATACATGGGCCATGTTAGTGACGTCACGAACAATGATGAATAGGCATTGGGTAAAAGTACAATTTGAAACAGACTTTTAAACCTTGTTTCGATTCATGAACTATGATATTGAACCACCATGGTATATATATGGAATGGTTATAAAAATCAAGCAGAGACTACTTCAAATTCCACAATACATTATCTAACACAACTATATATAAGGAAACCAAGTGGCGGATGGACTGTCGAATTATGCGACAGATGGAAGTCAATCCAAAACTTTCTCAACTACAATATGGGACCATATGATCCCATATTTTTTTAAATCAAATTGTATTGAATGACTCAATGGGTATCACATACCCTCGTGTAATCGCTTTCTAGTCTAATATATACCTTTAATGCTTAAAAAAAACTTTCTTTGTTTTTAAGAATCGTTCTCAAATTTGTTTCTTAAGTATTTTTTTTTACTTTTTTAATTTTATTAATGTGTCGTTTATTTTTTCAGGCTCAAATGACTCGTCTGGATCTGACTTATTACATCTGATTTAAAAATAAAATATTAGAGTTATAGGAGAAAAAAAATTCCATTTAGATATGTGTCCAAGGAGTCAGGTACAAAATGATACCTGAGTCAAATGGTTTCGAGTCGGATATATGAGCCGAGTCAAAACTCGAGTCAAACATCATAAAAATAAAAAACAAACGATATGACATCTGACTGGGCCCGAGTCAGATTCAGATCGTGAGTCAGATCCAAACAAACATGGTGAAAGTTAAGAAACTACTTCTTATGCAATAAATGGTATATGATAAGCTTGAATGAATTTGTAAACTAAAGTAATTTTAGTTGACATAAATTTAGATTATGCAAACTTTAGAATTCACATAAACTTTGATTATGCAAACAAATTATAGATTACCCAAAATTTAATTCTAAAATGTTGTTTATAGAAGCCCAAAATTTAATTTTAAAATGTTATTTATAGGAGTTACACCGTTAGATATGTACATCAAGGTTGTGAAAACGTGAAGCGTGAAGTGATTGGTTTTTCATTTTAAGGAATCGAATAGCATGTTGAAACGTGAATCGGAGATTCATAGTAAATTTATCAATATAGATAAAATATAATGAAAATTTATTATGCCTTAATAATTAGTTAGTGTAATATATTTTAGGTTAAAAAAATAGTTAGTTACCATATATATAGTGATTAAGGTGGATTTTATGAATTATGTGAATATATTGTTAAATATTATATACAGGTTTGTGTAGACAAGTGGTTAGACTGTTGGCCTAATGTATTAGATGTTCAACGTTCGAACCTAGCCAACCCAATTTTGTCAGGAACAAAAAAAGTGAATCGTATCGTCCGTGAAGTGACTCGTACGAGTCTAATAACCTTGATATACATGTTGATGAGAATACTATGTGAGGGAAATATGATTCCATTTGACTAAGGAAAGTGAACAACACCATCGCATTTTCCCTAGCATAAGCAGATCCTCTAGCTGGCCCAGTAATGGTAGTCGCTTCACTAACACATAACCCACTTGATTGACCATAGATTAGCCCCAGTAGCACCTGCCATTTTAGTACCACCACCAGTTGATACAGACGCACAAACAGAAACTATCCCAACTGAAACAACACTTTCCTCACTAATTAACTCACTTGATTTAAGCCACTTTTCCCTTTCAATAGCACATAGAAATAGTGTCTTCAATTGTACAATCTTGATTAGATAGGAAATGATATGCACAGATATATGCATGTTGGTGGAATAAGAGTGTATGTGTTGAAGAATTTCTTACAACACTATGCTCGGAGATTCCTAGTTATGAGGACCCCGACCACTATGATGAGCTCGAAAGAGTGTTTTTGTTATACACATTAGGAGAATGTTTTTTTCCAAATGTTATCTCAGTGACAAGTCTTGGTTTTCTCAAAGCATTTAAAGATTTAGAGTTAGCTCAAAGCATTTAAAGATTTAGAGTTAGCTCCAGCATATGACTGGGGTCAAAATTGATAGGTGCATCAAAAACTAGTATGTTTTACTAAAATAGCAAAAAAACAGTCAAGAAAAGATATAGTAAATTTATAAATTTACATTTCTTGATGTTCTTTGTAGGTTAGACGTGTGATCTAATAGAAATTACATATATTAAAATCCACCACTACCTTAGAATCAAATAACATATAATAAAAAATAATCGTTGGATTTACAATAATGAAAGGCTATGATCGAAATCAGTAGTTATATAAGGATACTAGAGGACCCTTGGATGCAAAATTGATCAACGACTGAGATTAGAACTCAGCGACAAAGTCTTGATCGCTGGCGGTTAAGACTAAGTTGGGCGACCGAGTCTCTATCGAGTGACATAGTCTCTATTGCTTGACAGAACTTGCCGGTTTGCTCAGCCAATTTGCCATTTTCCATATTTATATTGGCTCAAAATGGAATTAGATAGTTTATCATGCCAGGTGGCAGGGAAAACTAGCCGCGTTACTATGGGAAATATAGTAACCGACATAGTTTATATCGAGCAACAAAGTGTTGGTCGCTGACGACCAAGTCTTTGTCTCCAGTGACCAAGACTCCACCTCTCGGTATACAGTAGGTCGTTATCAGCTAACTTTCAGGCAATAACCACATCCAGGATATATAGATAAACTTTCCACCCCTATACATACGCTCAACAATTTTATTCAGCTCTTTTACACAAATTTCATACTCTCTACCTATTTATAAAATAAAATCATAGATTTCTTAATTTATTTTACTTTTAATTTTAAAATCAATGGATTCTTCTGATGAAGAGATTTAAATTGTTATGGATCGTTTTAAATCACAACAACAAACTTATGTTCGGGTGTTGCGACAACTAAATGATGAGTAAGATGAAGATAGGGAACTGACTAACACGATGATGCTGTCATCATGGAATATACCAAGAGCCCCCGAGCCAAGAGAATTATTCACAGGAAGATATGTTTCAGGGATGAGTTCCACCAGAAGCTGATGAACGATTATTTCAATGTCGATTGTTTGTTATCTGATCAAGATTTCCAACGTCGATTATGCATGCCCCAACACTTGGTGATAAATATTATTGAAGAGATTTTCCAGGTACAACCTTAATTTAATTATCAATTTGATGCACTAAATGTTAGAGGTCATATTCCAAAACAAAAGGTTACTTTATCCCTAAGGATTCTAGGTTACGGGCGTCCAGCGGATTCTAACGATGAGTATATTCGTATTGGCAAATCAACTTCATACAAGTATCTTTCATTTCTTTGTAGAACTATGATTAATCATTTTGGTCTAACGTATTTACGAAAACCAACTCAGGCAGATGTTAGAGAAATATTAAGACAAAACCATGATATGGGCTTTCCAGGAATGCTAGGTAGTCTTGACTGCATCCATTGGGTATGGCAGGGATGTCCTGTTTATTGGGCCAAACAATATAAGGGTCATTATCCAAAATCAATTGTTATTTTGGAAGCTTCCGCTACTTATGATTGTTGGATACGACAAGCTTTTTTTGGTCTGTCAGGTTCATAAAATGACATAAATATTCTGCATAAATCTCCTATGTTTGAAGATCTCAAGTATGGAATTATCCCCAACGTCAGTTTCAGTATCTATGGGAATCAACACACTCTCGTGCGGATGAAACCTATCCTAAATGGTCTACATTAGTTCAAGCAGACCGTCAGCCCCCCGCAGGCGATCCATGTCTCTCAATAAAGTATTTTTAACACACAACAAATGGCTTTGAAAAAGGATGTGAACGAGCTTTTAGAATCCTGAAGCGGAAGTTTGTTGTCATTTGGACCATATCGTGGTTTAAGTGCTTGTGAAATGCATAAGACTATGCTGACGGGCATAATTATGCATCACATGGTAATTTAGGAAACCCGACATAATAGGAATTATACTAACCATGTTGATGAAGATTTGAGGCCTGATGTTCGACTATGTGATTGTAATAGTGGTAAGAAAAGATTCGAACTCTAAGACTTGTGAAGATTGAATTTTAGACTTATTTTTAATTTAAACTAGAAAATAATAAAAAAAATGATATTAATATTAAGAGGACTGGGACTTAGGATTTCACCATCGTTCATATTTGAGTGATGCATATATCAATTATTTAACAATTATAGCTCTTCTAAGGACTCTATTTCTTTGCCAAAGATAGATATTTAAAACATTGATTGTAAATCCTAAGCATGGACCATCAAAACACTTAAGCTAAGCATGACCCATCAAATTAAATGACAACCAATTAACAAAAATCATAAATCAATTCAAATAAGTGCAAAAAGTCATAAAGAATTGAATATAGTTACCAAACAATTGTGAAAAATAGCTTCCCCCATCGTCCCATTGTTAGGGTTGATATCCTCTGCTCAAAACACTCTCAAAAGATAAATACATAGTTCAAAAGTGCTTTGAAAAGAAGAAATAAAACTGACACAATGAATTTGAGACGTTTATAAACGTTACATATGTTTATTTTCTGTCGCTGAAAGCAACAGAAATGTCATAGAAGTTTTTACGACGTTGTTCTTCGTTTTTACGACGAAGTTCTTCTTTAAACTTTTGGCATCAAAATCTTCAAACTTTTAGTGTCAGTTTCTTCATCTTCCTTACATGAGCAGATTTTTTGATTTTTTTTTCCTCTCTTTTCTGGCCGAAGCCAAGCCCCCCTTTCTATCCCGATCACTTCCTATTTATACTACAACATCAATGCTTCACCAGATCCTGAATATCTTCTCAAATTAATGGGCAGGATAATTTCTTTCTCTCGGTTTTTATTTTCTTTCTTCTTTAGTATCACGATCCTGATTTTTTTCTCTTAGCATAAATCAGTGATTAGTTGTTGCCCTGTTTGTTCAAAAGCTTTCTCGTTTGAACAAGAAAAGTATATGTTGTTTCTGAAGTTAATCCTCGACCAAGATATCACGTGTTATCTTTCCCAAACTTGCGAGACTTACTTTTGAGTTTCCAAAACACGATTCTGTTTGATTCTTTAAGTCTCCCATATTTATAAAACTCCCATATATAAGGCAATAATATCTCCTTTTCTTAAACTACAAAAAGATGTCCAGAAACTCGATCAAGCATTCACACAGACGAGAAGAGTTACTTTCCCGCCAATTTTTTATTTCAAATTTGTAGAGGAGGAACCCTTATCCAAGTCACGGGTGCCTTTATCACTTTTGGGTTCCTTTATCAATTGGAGGTGAGTGCCTTTAATACTTTTCTGAGGTACTTTTAACATTTTCAAGTATCTTTTCCACAATTGTTTATTTCCATAAAAATACCTAAAAAAACACATAAAATAATAATATTAGTACAAAATATGAGAACTATTAATACAAATATGAGATCAAATATGACACATAAATGTGTCTATCATTTGACTAGTAAGAGGGTTATCTACAAGGAACCAAAATTTGTACGCCAGGTTAAGAAAAAATCTGACTACGAATTTTTGGGTCGAGTATGTAAGGACAGGCGTACTTGAAGTTATATTTGATATGTTTTTTAAGCACTTTTAATAAAGTTAATTTCAAGTAGTATGTTGTTTTTAAGTTTTTTAATTTATATACTAATTTCATGTAATGAATAAACTTCTTTCAAGTAATTTATTACAAGTTTTTATTTTATGTAATATTTATTTGAATTGGAAAGGATGATGTGGAGTGCAATGACTACTTTTCTAACCGTTGGTGAAACATTTGAACGAGCGACCCATCCTCTATTTATATTCCCACCCATCGCCAAGAAAAATCACACCTCCCACAAAAGTTTTATATATATACTCAAACTCTAGTTTCAGTCTAATCCCAATCTAACCTCACTCTAATCTCGCTCTTATTTCCTGAAATATGGCTCAACCTAAATTTACACAAGAAGAAGATTCATTTATTTGCAAGAACTATGTAGTGTGTTATCCGTCCAGGGGTGCAGAACGACGACAAATTGGTTTTGTAAGTGAGTTATTCGACGAGAATTCATGCAATTATTTGTGCTGACACCGGTAACCCTTATAATCGTAATACAATAACGTTGTTTCTACGATTTCAACAAATAAAAAAACAAGTAGCATAATTTATTGTTTTAGTTCGGATTGTTAATCTATATCGACTTAGGGATGAAACCAGTAATAAGATTGGAGCGAGATCTTTCATGGAATGGAGAAGATGGAAAAAAAGAATTTCAAATACAAAGTTTGTTTCCACATCCTTAAGGACTTCCTCATAACCTGTTTGAATTTTTAATTTGTCTGTGATGTTAATTTGTTTCCATTTTCTTTATGTAATGCATATTTCAAGTAATGAAAAAACTATCACTTTATTAAAGACAAACAATTACATTTAAACTAACTATTACATCTTAATTATTAAACTATTAAACTGACTAACTATTACATTAACCAAGAAATTCAATATCACCATCTTGTTCTTCTTCTTCATCTGAAATATCGTCTTCATCAATTAGGTTTTAGGTTGCAATTGTTGTTCTTCCACCTTCCTTCTTAATTTGTTACATTCCATTTGCCATATAAATTTTTGATCCCCATTCATTGTTGTGGTGTCCGCATAAAGAATCTTATGCTTGTCATAATGGTTAACAAATTTCTCTAGAGAAAGATAATTTTTTTTCAAGTCCTTATTCACGAACTTCCTGTCATATGATCTCTGTTTCTCAGTTTTCCGTTGATGATCCATGAAATCGGTCATGTTAAAACCTTCAGACCCTCATTCGTAGGCTAAATTTTTGGCTAATTTTGTTATGGTTCTTCCTAAACCTTTTTCTTTGTTGTTATTGGCTGCATTGAGATCGAAATTATGATTTTGATTTCCTGGGTTATCCGGTGAAAAAAATGGTGAACTGGGACTTGAATTTGGAGTAGAGGTAGAAGGAGAGTATGGTGATCTTTCAGGAACTTATTGCATATTTGCTAGAACCAATGGATTATATTTGGGCAACACTTTTAACCTATGACAACTTTCATGTCCAAATTGTTGGTCGTGTTTGTGGTGCCAATCCGACCAGTACTTTCGTTCCTGTAATATACAAAAACAATTTTTTTAAAGATCACATACAATTTGATTATTTTTTTCTTTTTGACATTTAATATAATTATTCCTTACCGGATCAACTTGGACTTGACCATTCTCTTTAGCACGATTGGTTTGCCTGACATGAGGAGCATATAAGGCTACTCGTTTATTGATTGTAATGAAGGGACCTGACAACCCATCCCTATCACGACTATATATGTTCATTATTTCCTTAAAAATTTTGAAATATGTTTTCCTACAAGATTCTCCCTGTTTGAGATGCATCATTGATACTATCTTATGTGAAATGAACATAATTTCTACAAATGTTTTCATGTTCAAGTACTGTAAATTTTGCACCATGAACTTTGGGTTTAGGATTAATTTACATATTTTGAGAACTAGAAGTCATTTTACAGAAAAAATAGGAGAGTTTTGTTTTAGGTTAACACAAATGTGTTTGACAGATTGAGGTGTAGAGAAAGTGTGAGTTGAATTGAGTTTGAAATTGGATATTTATAGGGGGATTGGCGATATAGTCTATGTCGCGCGAAATAGACTCTGTCGAATAACTGAGTCTCTATCGCTCGATAAAACCTCTGCCGCCGTATGTGAACATATAAAAATGTTGGTTTGCATGCCTTTTCCACGGAGGCTCAAAATGGGAAAACTGGCTGGTTTGCCAACCCCATAGGACTTGGCCTAAGAGCATCCACAGTCATACGACTAGACCAAAAGATCAAACAGTAAAATTTTTGATCTTTACTCCGCCTGAAACGCAACGGTCAGGGAGTAAAATTTGATCGGACGGTTGCCTGGCGTTGGGCGCATGTACAAGTATACGTCTGATGCAATTTTGTTTTACGGGCGTACGCCTGTGAAAACGCTTGGTTGGGGCGGACGCTGGATGAACACTCGGTGGGAGGCGCAACCCAAAAGAACATCTGATGATAGACGCATGCTTACCGAAACGCCCCAGCGACAAGCGTGTGTTTAGCCGAACGCCTGATGGGGCGTTATCCTAGCAACACACCCGGTCACTTTTATACCCGTGCAGCTGGTACGTGTTTCAAAGAAGACGGGCGCTTGCTTAATGTTACGTTTGACTCATCATGAGCTTCCCTAGCCATACACGTGTCTCACCAGACGTTTGTATGGGTGAATGCCTGATGTAGAATCCAAATCAGTTAACGCCTGATGTTTAGAATACCCAACAAAAGATGAAAGAATTAGTAACAAATCAGTTAACGCCCCATTCAAATTAGTAAACGCCTGATGTTTAGAATGCCCAACAAAAGATGAAAGAATTAGTAAGTATTGTATGTATCAAAGAATCAGTAAAAACAACTTTTAAAACTGAATTCTATCCACTACGGGGTCTGCGTTATTTTGTTCTTCACTAAGCGTTAATCTAGCCGAACGCCCTCCACACAGGCGCTCTCTTACGCGAACGCCTACAACAGGCGTTGTCTTAGCCAGATGCCCAACACAGGCGTTAGTCTAGGAAAACGCCTGATTACCAGGCGTGCTTCTGGCGTTACGCTTGATTGGACGTCCTCTTGGGTGAACGCCTGATGGGGTTGAATTCTGGTTCACGTCCGTCTGATGAAACGTCCGTCTAGTTAAACACCTGGCACCAAACGGAGAGCCAGCGTCATGTCTGACACAAGACGCACGGCTAGGCTGACACTCCACTATATTTGAGTTTGGTCCAGTTTTGAGACAGTAAAAAATCCGGATTAAAATTCAATTTTAATTACCCTATTATGATTGAATTTGGATGGACCAAAGACCAAATTTGAATTTGGTCAATCTTTTACTCCAATGACTATGGGTGCTCTAAGTGACCCAAACTCAAAGACAGACAAATTGACGCCCGAAAACTCAAAATATATACCGCAATCCAAACTCAAAGATAGACAAATTGACGCCCCAAAACTCAAAAATATACCGCAATCCACGACCCAAATGCAAATTTGCTCAAGAGGGAACCAATCCATCCACGGGAGAAATCCTCCAAACTTGGCTACCTCCAACCTGTGGGCAAGTTACAGGTAAGAGACTAGTGTACTCCACACCAACTTCTTATATACTTAATAGTAAGCGGGAAATTAAATCTCAGAAAAATCTCTCCTAGATCAATACATCCCACACGAGAGAAGGAAATCACACAATTCGCGTGAGAGAATTACCAAAACAAGAAAACTAACACCATTTTGTTATTCGCATTTCTACTTCACACGAAAAAGATGTAATCAAAACAGTGTCTGTCTCATACTGGTAACTTCTCTTGTCCCTTTAATCTCAACTACTTCCTAACCCCAATTCCCTTTTTCCTTTTTAGGCTTTGTTTTATGTTTCCTCTGCAACTTCTTCAATTGCTTAGCTTAATTATCTTATTTTATTTTGTACTTGGGATGGATATAATTTCTCCAAAAGGTGCAAAATTTGATAAGAAATTTACTGGTTTTCGTAGAAAAAGGAATATATGTTTTGGTTTGATTGTTGGGTTTGTTGGTTTCATTCTTGTAATTGTGATTCTGGGGTTTACTGTATTCAAAGCAAAGAATACAATAACTATTGTGAATTCAATAAAGCTAGATGGGTTTCATTTATCATTAGGTGTTCCTAAGTTAGGAGTAGATTTGAATGTTACACTTAGTCTTGATCTCTCTGTTAAGAATCCTAATAAAGCTGGATTTAAGTATGGGAATGGTTCATCTTTGTTATATTATAAAGGAGATGTTGTTGGTGAAGCAGGAATTCCAGCTGGGGAAATATCTCCTGGAGAAACAATTGGGTTGAACACTACTTTGACTGTTTTGGCTGATCGGTTGATATCGAATTCAAATGTTTATTCGGATATTATTTCAGGTATGTTGCGTGTACGTACTTATACAAGGATTTCTGGGAGGGTTTCTGTTTTGAAAGTATTTAAGCATCATATGGTTTCATACTCATCTTGTGATATTTCGTTGAATGTTGTTAACCGAACCATAGATGGTTCAAAATGTAAATATATGACCAAGTTATGAAAAAAAGTTTTGAGTTTTAACATATCAAGAGTTTCTATTGTGGCAAAGTTCATTCAAGCAGAATTGCATGACATTTCAGATCCTTTGTCAAGGCTTATGATTTGTCTGCTGAATTGTCGGTGCAAGCAATGCCATTTTCAATCCTCTCTTCTTTTTTTTTTGTGTGTGTGGAGCTGCGACTATTATCACGAGATACTGATTCCCTTAATCCTCTCATAGTTAGGAGAAATTTGATTTTTCGTAGTATATCATTTACAATAAACACAGCCAACGGCAAAAAACACAGCCAACGGCAAAAAACACAGCCATTCCCCGTGATAGGCCTGGCGAGCCAGCGATTTACCAAAAGACGGTGAGAGCAGTACCAAGATGGGTGATCGCTTGGGAAGTCCTTGTGTACCTTTGTTTGGTTGAAAACTAGGCATTTGCGTAGGAAAGGGCGAGAGCAGTACCAAGATGGGTGACTGCTTGGGAAGTCCTCGTGTTTCCTTTCTAGCCTACCCTAACTTGTCTGGGACTAAAGGCTTATAAGAAGATATCATTTACAGTAATTTCATACTCTGAAAGTTGTATGCATATCTGCATATCATGTTCTATTGGATAGTTATTTATAGTCTTATACTGCATTAGTTTCCTCAAAGCTGTCAGAATTAATGTGCTATGTGGGGATGTGGACTAACTTAGAAGAAGATCTTAAGTGTTCTCCGGATGTCAGTGGGTTATGCAAAACTGAAACTATATTCTGCTAATAAGATGGTTCAATGTTACATTTGTGGTAGATTTCTCCTTTACATGCCCAAGTGTAAGATGAGGCAAGTGGAGGTTTTTTCTTTGGTGCATGTCGTATGATCATTGAATCATATGGATAAGATATGTGGATATGAAACCTTAGAAGTTAGAATTATGAAAAGTTATGCCCTAAGCTACTTAGAGAGTATTACTGAAGAAACCCTTTATCCTTGTTACTTGTTAGATGAGCTCTCATACATGAATGCTAAGTTTTTGCGTCGTTTATTGCTTATGGTCAGAGGATTTTCAAGATACGAAGGGGAGAAAACCTTAAACGCTGTCAACGTCATCGGATGTTTCGAATTAACAAGTCTGGTATATGGTTAGAATCCTAATGGTGGATAAAGTATATCTTGCATGTTTCAGTTTGATCTTAGATTTGGACCTAAATCTCAAGATTTGCTATTACTTTGCGACCTATACGACAAGAGCAGAAGACATAAATCATCTAGGAAATTGTGTTATTTGCTCTTTGTCCATTCAAACTGTAGCAGAATGCACGTTTCTTGCAAGGTTGTGTTTGCAACCATGTTTATTAGATTTTTCATGTAGATCCATCATCCATGTAGATAACCGACACTTTCAATATAGTCTCTGTTACTACTACTTTAAATTTGTGTACAATGTGATAATATCTGCAAAGATCTTATGAAGTCGGCTTTTTATAGTGAAGTTTTTATGCGTGGTCGTTCGGGTTCAATGGTGATGATTTTGCTGTTTATGGTCTAGGTAGGTCTGGGCACACATGTTTTTGTTGTTTACTTAAATTGCATACTTTTCAAGATATATTGATCTGCATTTATCCACAGTTAACGCTCTGCTTTGAGGGTTGACACTTGACAGTGATTACTATTGTCTATAGTGTACCTATTCAAAATGATACGGATTGCTTGTAGATAAGGGAATTCCTTGTAAAGGAAACCTACTATGCTTTGGCTACTACTGCTCAGTGCTCAGAAATCTTTTTGACACTCTCGATTGGTTCAAGGCCCACAATCTTAGACATAGCTTCTTAGCATGGCTTGGGAGGAGGAACTGAGGTGGGGTATCACAACTTTTGCTAGTAAATCTATTACCTCCTCTACCAAAAGCTAGCACTCAATACTTTTGTTCATCATATTTGGAAGGAGAGAAGTAGGAAAAACTCAATCTCCAGCATATGTTGGCACTGAAATCACCAAGGATGGGAGACTCAAACTTTCTGTTGTGGAGTTATGCATGAATGACACTTCTCGGACTAGCTTCTTTAGGCAAATCTGGAGTGCGGACTACAATTTCAGGAAGAACAAAAAACGAAGTGCATGTTTATATTCATCTGTGGTGGGTGATGATAATAAATACAGTTTGGTCTTATAAAGAGTGCTCTGGAGCAACGGGGCCAACTAGGCAAAACAACTGCCGTTGCTACTGCAGGAGGTCATATACTCCTGTATCCATGATTTCCCATGAATTGCAGAGTGTCGAAATTGGCTTAAAACTTGGCCAAGACAGAAATAACAAGATTATTCATCTAGATGTCAATTCATTTGCAGTGTTTCCGCTGCCTACAACTCGTGATAATGCATCTTTGATGAAGAGTTAGCCTATGAGGCTCAACTTTTACAAGATCAAGGCATGCACTTACAGTAAGACTGTGTTCTACTACTTGATGGTGAGCACCACATCTAATCCCTTTTTCTTTTTTCCTTTATTTTCTTTTCCTTGGTTTTTTGATGTAAGGTTTGGGGTTTCTTTTAGGTGTGGAACGTTTCAAGGCTAAAAACAATGTTCCTGCTCTTAGAAGTCTCAGTACCTTGATAGATAGACTAGGCATGATGGACAAATCTGAGAAACACTAGGACTGATGGATAAATATGAGCATAATTTAATTCGAACTTATACAGTGTTATTGATTAATGATATTTTTGAGCGTTGCTTTTCAGTTTTCACAGCTGAGGGAAACGAAAACCAATTCACAGGTAATGCCGTAATGGCCGAATGAAGGACTCTCTAATTTTTCTTCTTCTAAAGCTATATTATCCACGGCTGAGCCATTAGACGTTGCTAGCGTCACTTTCCTAATGATTGCTGGGTTTACAGTTATTAGTCATCAGACTTGACTTTGTTAGGTGATAAGTGGGTGATTGGTGAAAATTATTGTTCAAGTGGGAACAGCCTTAAGAAGAGTCTGTTTTAGAAGACTTTCTTGAAATTTTTATTTTCAGTGGTCCAATTTGTTGTTTCCTTGGTCACAGCTATAATACAGCAAAAGGTTGTTGCGATCAATTTGTTAGGTGTTTTTGTCTTGTTATTCAAACGGAATTGCATGACCTTATCTTCATATGTTCAACTTCTTACTAGAGATAAAGGTGATTTGCCATTTTCTGTAAAGAGAAATTATCAATACACCTGTTGCACCCCCTAAATTTTGACTAGAAGGAGCGGCTTGAACTATTTGAGGAGTTAAAACTTAAATCTAGTGTAGAGTTTCGTACTAGCAGCATTACATTTTTAAAACAAAAACCTTTGTTTGGGCTATCTAAATGTCCTCATGTTGCAGTGTTCAACAATTCGAGCACGGCTTTACGTTGGCTAGGAAGTTGAAACTCTACTGCCATTAGTAAACCGATGGATGTGAAAGCCTTAGAATTAAGGTTTTTCGATCTGATTGTGGTATCTGTTATTTAACTGCTGACAGGAACCTATGGACATTTAAAATGAAAACAACCTGAAATTAGTTGACAAATAACCAAAACTCGTCTTAATCTGATAATAGTACATGTTCACCAAACTAGTTTATGCTTCAAAAAAAAAAATTAGTTAGGCTGTATGACAATAGGATGAGCAATCAAATCCAAGTGATTTTATCATTTGGCTGTATATTGCTTATACCGCGTATAAAGTATCATTTTATGCGGTGTCATGGAATCATTTAGCTACTACTAACAAGTATAAAATCAAAGAAAAAGAAGAAATTATCCGGAGACACAATAGCCAAGCATCCACTGCTAGAAAGTCGAAATCACTAATAAATGAGCTTGCTTGACTATAAGGTACATAACATTTAAAGTAATTCTTGCTTTAGTAATGATTCCCGAATTCAATTTGAGGCACAAACTATAGAGTTAAAGATATGATAATATTTTCTTAGTCCATGTACCTTCGAGTTGATGTACCATATATTTTCTAAATTTATACACATAAGGTATAGACATCGTAGTAGCATATTGAAATTTTTTGTAAAACCCATATAGAAAACACGTTTAAAATAAAATACTATCTCCGTCTATAAAAAATAATTTTTTTATTTTTTATTTTTATCTAAAAATAATTTTTAAAAAAATATTATTTTTTCTGGATTAGAAGTATCATGTAGAGATACATAACATGTCGTCCGCCACAAAAAATTTGGTTTCTACTAAGCCGGCAATCCTAGTGATTCGACCGCATGTTTCCAACGGTTAGTGATTTGAACCCTAAGCCACCGTGGTGGCTGGTGGTCCAGAATCAGAACTGTAATCCATGAAACATTTTTGACCATGTATCATGTATGTTACTTTTCACCCGTGAGTGAGCCTCCTGAGTCCTGCCTCTTCCCATAATGCCATGAAGGGTAATCGTAGTACTGCAACTCCCGGGAGTACAGCAATCGCAAGTTCCATAATTAAATTCTGTCAACCCTTTCCATTAGTTGGCAGGTTCTCCCCAGCATTAATTAGTTATTACGCTCCACTCTGTTTATAGCCTAAATTCTTCTCTCTCAACAATCTATTCTATCTATTCATACCAAACAGAACACGTATTCCCCCATTCCTCCTTTCCCAATTTACATTCTCTGCTCCAAACCCTATTCTCTCTCCAGTGAAACCCAAATTAATCATGGATATTGAAAAATCACATGATCCTATATTACAACAACAAAACCAGAAACAACAACAACAAAACAAATCAAAGAAAAGAAGATCATGTTGTTGCATTGCATCAATATCAATACTTGCTTTCTTATTAACACTCATAATCATCATTCTAATCTTAGCTTTCACTGTATTCAAACCAAAAGACCCAAAAACAGAATTAGTCTCAGCAAAAATTGAAGGTGTAGAACCAAGAGTTTCATTCCCAGCTATTAAAATAGAGCTCAATATTACAGTTAGCATTGAGTTACTTGTTCGTAACCCTAATCATGCTAGTTTTAGTCATGGGTTAGGAAAAAGTTTGGTTTTTTATAAAGATATTCAAGTTGGTGATGTAGATGTTTATCCTGGTGAAATCCCATCAAGAGGTTCTGAAACTATTGATTCTAAATTAACACTTGAAGCTGATAAATTTGGGTCTGAATTAAGTGGTTTGATTAGTGATGTTTTGGCTAGAGAAATTACGATTCAAACTAAAACTACCATTCCTGGAAGAGTGAAATTCTTAGGGATTATTAAGAAGCATGCTGTTGCAACATCAGATTGTCAGATTACTATTGGTATCGCTGATCTTAAAGTTCGTCAACAACAGTGTCGGAATAAAACCAAGCTCTGATCTTCATCATATAGTAGATACTAGACACACACACAGAAAGATAATTACAGATGATTTCGTTCGGTCTAAAAACGGGTTTTTCTTTTCCCGGTTTTTTAGTGTTCTTAGTTTTTTTTGTGGTGATAAATTGGGGAATATTGGTTAGGATTTGTTCTTAGTATGTTCATGCGAGGTAATTATGTGTATAATTAGTTTAATTCGAGATTACTCTGGTTTTCTATATTAAGTTGTTTTTAATCCAAATAATAGCTTTACTTTACTTGTATTTAGAAGAAATAAACAAGAAAGAAACTGTTTTTATGCTTCAAAAATAATTATCTCACACTCTGTTTACACTATTCTGAGGATATCCTAGAGAGGTCGGTCCCGGTGGTATGTGTTTGTGGTTGGTAATGCTGATGCAACGAGGTGAAATGTAGTGTATGTGGTTGGGATTTCCCTGTAACTAAGTCTAACTGTGGGAACTAGTTTTCAGCAGTTCAGGCTAGGTAATACAATAATGGCGCAACAAGAAACCAATTTGACTATGCGAGTCTAAATTTCAAAATTTCAAAATTTTGAATTTAATATCTAGTTGAATGTCAAAATTAGATGAGGAAATCGACGTGTGAGAATTCAAGGAAAATGCCAAAGATTCATCATAATCACTACAATTACGGTATGAACTGTTTGCTGCCTAAGTGATTCTGGTTATTAAAACTTCCGGACCAAAGTTGTCGGTACTGATGTTGATGGTGCATTCGACCGTTGAACTTACGACTTTAAGTCGACTTGATGCAGCTTGAGTTTGTATTGAGATCTGGCTCAAGAGTAACTAGTCAAGCTTCAACTTTACGATGTACGGAAAACTCTTCCATCGTGAGATGATACAAGTCAAGGCTTCAGCTTGTCCGTTTTTCTAATATTGGGTTCATAATTAAAATTTAGCATTTCAAATTGACTCCTATGACTTGATTCTTGTCCTCATAATTTCCTGGTTAATTTGAGACCTATCCATTATATTAAAATATGATCATTTTAAAATAATTTTAAAAATCTGTTATCAACTATTTTAATTAATGACTAATACATTATTTGATTAATTAATATTAATTATTTAATTAATTTTTAGGTTAGTTTAATTAATTAATTTTTTATTTTTTTATATTCTCTATTTATTTTTTCTATTTTTTATTTTTAAAAAATTATTTTACTTAACTAGAATCGGCATGTATTTAGTGATTTGTCTGCCGATTGTATATGACTGAAGAACATGAACCAGAATCAGCAAATACAACGAAAAACATCTGTCGATTCTAGTATCAATATAATGTTCAATTTTTTTTATATAAACTAAAATCGGTAGGGTGGAAGTATTTTATCAGCCGATTGTTTACAATCGACTAATAGATAGGTTCATGTCCACCAACTGTATCTTAAAAAATACTCGAAAAATGAGTTTAGTAAATTAGAATCGGTAGGTATTTAGTAACTTATCTGTCGATTGTGGATGTTGTTCTTCGTGAATAAAGAACATGAACCAGAATCTGCATATACGATGTAGAACATGCCGATTCTGGTATGAATATGATTTTCAAAGATTTTTATAAACCAAAATCGACGGATGAGAAGCATTTATATGTCGATTGTATCCTAAAAAACATCCAGAAAAATGAGCATTTCTTTTAACAAATATCAACTGGTATGATTGTCCACATCCACCGGTTTTGGAAAAATCGGCCATCGTGCAAGTTCCGAATCGGCCAATTGTTCGTGAACCCAAATTTTTAAAATAAAATTCCAATAAAATTCTAATTTTTTTTTGGTTTGATATTTTTTTTTTCAATCTTTGATCTGTTTTGGGAGAGATAAGAATAAACACACACAAAAAAACTTTGTTTGGGTGTAAATTTGGGGATCTTTTGGATTGTGCCAGCCAGAAAATTTTCTAAGGAGTTTTTTAATGGTGAATGTACCAAGATACCCTTCATTCTTAATCTTAATAACAAAACCTAATACACTATCCCCTAATTTCAGTTACAACTTCTCCTATTAAAATCAACACCGATTCTCCTCCTTTTCTACTTTAAGTTACAACTTCTTTTTTTTCTTCCCTATTTCAATACCGATTGGTTTCATCGTCAAATTCAAAATTTCTTCTTTGATCCATCTATAAAAATGGCACGAACGAAACAATATTTAGACCTACAGCTGATCCTGGAATTGCGGTTGCGGTTAAATAAAAAGTCGTATAAAATCTCAAAGATAAATTAACCGCAATTGTAAATCAACTATAAGAAAAAGAAGAAGATTCAGACAATCAAACTTTTAATCAAATGGCTCCAATGAGAAAGTAAGTGGTTCTCATTTGTTTATTTAGTGTTTTCATTCATTTGAACTCGATTAAATAGGTTAGAATTGAAAAATTAGGTTTGAAATTCTAGTTATAGAGTGACAGTCGGCATTGAATGTTTGATGAATGTCATGCCGGCTGTGGCTGTAGGCATTGATAATTTGAATTCTAGTATGAATACCATACCGAATGCTCAAGCCTTTCTTACTGGATATTTATATGTGTATTGTCGGTGTGGTCGATGAATTTTCTAACAATGATGACTGGCCTTATAAATTCTCCGTTGAGAAAATGTATGTCGATTGCTAGTTTAATAGAAAAGATAAACTTTTAGAGTCGGTACAGTTATACCGAATAAAAAACAATGCCGATGTTTAATTTTTTCTAAACTTTTTTTTTTCAACAGTCGACATTGTCGATTTGTAAACAACAATGCCAACTGTTGCATTTTACAATCCCGGTTGTTGATTTTGCAATGCAAACTATATGTTATAAAATGCTCATTTTGTGTTTGTGTGATGGATTGTTTGCATATCTGGTCTAAAGGTAATACATCTTCCAAAGAAAATGGAAAGAAAGTTCTAGCTCCTAAGAAAGGACCTAAAAAGGTTGGCAAGGAACTTGCCGCTTTAAAAGGAAAGAATCTTGTTGCTTTTCATGAAAGTTTGAGTGGAGGAAAGAGAGGGACTGAACATGTAACTAGGGACCAAAGTGTATTATCAATCCGGGAACCTCGTGAAGATGAGTTGCGACCAACTCATCATTCCGAGGAGGAGGAGGAGGATGAAGTTGATCAAGGTACTGCTGCAAAAGGGGTTGAGAAAGGAGTTAAAGAAGGAAAACAAAACTCATATTCCTCATCCTCATTTAATGTTACCTAAGCGCGATGATCGCTATTTTTGGGGTAAGCCAAACGATCATCAGATGTTATTCGACAATAAAGGATCATGGGTTCATACAATCTATTTAACATATATAAGCTTACCCACCTTATGTTTTCTTTTAAGTATTAACTTTATTTTATGATCGTATATTTATGCCTGTGTTCTTTTGTAGGATCACGAAGATGTGATACGTAGTTACAGACACCAGTCGATGCCTGCTTGGGATTTTGGAAAGGAATGTAAAGGTGTTAAAGTCCTAGTTGAACAATCTGGTATGTTACCTGTGGTTACCAATTACGGGAATTATGATGTTGTCACGCTGAATTGCTCATTAGAGAGGTTTTACGGGAAAACCGATACCATGCATTTTTCCTTTGGAGAGATGACTTTGATCCCCGATGATGCTCAACAAATTCTAGGCCTTCATGTGCAATGTAAATTTGTTATAGAAGTAAATTACACAAAGGAGTTGGAACGAGACCAGTTGCATATTCTGACCAATGTAGTCAATATCGGATTTCGGTTTGTACCGTTCGAAAGCGATACACTGGTACACCATTGTATCGGGGATATTTCGGTTCCAAATATCGGCGAAATATCGGTTCACACATTTTATACCTATAATTTTATATAAAAAATACTAGTTCACATTTTATAACTATAAATAAATTTTAACACGTTATATCAAACGTTTTTTTCACAAAGTTTAGAAACAATACAAGTTAATATAAAGAGATAAACTATCACATTGTAATCCATGTAAAAATTAAACCATACAAGCACACATAATATTTCTGAATAGAAATCCTATCAGTATAAGAGTCTGAGTTTCTGAATAAGAGTTAATCTTAAATGTAAGATTACAGAGTCTGAGTGCTTTTCTAACTTATGCTGAATATCCTGTTTTCAAACGGAAACTATACTTTGCATTTTGCACTATATTGTTAATCTTAGGGAGGTGCTACGAGATCTGATTAAAGTTGGGTGCCTTTACTGATAATCACAAAATCCTCTCCTGGCAATTCAATTCTAACTTCAGAAAAGGAAACGGTATTAACACTGGTTTGAGTTTCAATTCAAGTCTTCTGATCCAAAATTTCTATATTTAATTAACAATTTGATTAGGAATTGTTCCAGTAAGAAAATTACAGCTTAAATAAAGACCAAAAGAGACTCTAAGCTAATAAGTATCGGTCGAATTAGTCTAAAAAAATTTGTTCTAATACAAGTTTGATGTAACCTACATTTCATCTAGTTAAAACTATCTTAGTTAATCCCTCAATACACAAAGAAAACCAGTAATGCTGAAGAACACAGAAGAATAACAAAAAATCAAACTTTTAAGTCATAAATGAAATCGAGCTGAAAAGAGAGTCTTACCCGTTTAAGATCCAAACGAGTCTTGCAATTAAATTGTCACATGAAATGAAGAGAAAAACAGATGAAGAGAGAAACAAATCGATGGAGAAATTAAGAGAGAAAAAGATGAAGAGAGAAATAGATCGATAGAGAAATGAAGATAAAAACTAGGGTTCACTGTTTATTTCTCTCTAACGAATCTAGATCGTAGGATTTAAATTTTTTTTCTAGTCTAACGGTCAGAAACAAATATCGGTTTAAACCGGTTTTGTACATATCGGCTAATTTTTTCGGTGGAATATGATGTAATTTTAGAAAGTGGTAAATAAAGAGTTCGATTCTCGAACTTGTGAAGGTGATGATTTTAGAAAATAATGATTTAAACTAATTCTAGAAAATTCCAGGAGTAAAAAAAAGACTAAATAACCTAAAGATGATTTTTGAATAATTTTAAAAA